>PVKE010012033.1:0-39089 GCA_004027555.1 Craseonycteris thonglongyai
ATTCTAATATTGTTCTTTCTGATGGAGTCAGAAAGTTCTTGTAGGGCTCTTTCATTTCTCTTGATTCTCCTTTCCCTTTCTTCTTCCCTCTGTGACATTTCCATGTTTGTATCTTCAATTTCACTCATCCTTTCCTCTAGCTGGTCAGCCCTGTTTCCTATGCTGGTCAGTTCTTTTTTCAGCTCTCCCATGATGCCTTCCATTTCAAGGAGCTCCTTTTGGTTCTGCTCTAGCTTCTCAATTTTGTTGGTAAAGTACTCATTTTGCTCAGAAAATTTCTTGTTGAGGTCATTTAACTGTGTCTGGGTACTTTGCCAGCATTGAGTGAGCTCTCTGAGTGTCTTGATTAATGCAGCCCTGAATTCTGTTTCACTTAGATTTGTTTCCAAGTGTGCAGGGTCCTTTACTAAAGACTGCCCCTGATCTTCTGGTGGGGCTTTGGATTCTGAGGTGTGCATTGTGTTTGATGTGGTTCTTTTTGCTTTACGCATGAGTCTGTTTTCCCTCTGGGGGATTGCCTATCAGATGGGCTTCTCTTTACTTTTTCTTTTGGGCTCAGTTGTGGGAGAAGGAGATTTTGGGAGAGGTTTGGGGGAAGCAGACAGCTTCTGTGTCCTGGGGCACTTCAGGTTGCTGTCTTAGCTGTTAGATAGCAGGGTAGTAAAGGTGTGGCCAGGGGTGGGGGCATGTGAGTAGGAGCTAGGGCAGGCCTGAGACACAATAGCAGATTTCTCTTTCAGCAAGGGGCTGGTGGTTCAGTGCGGGCAGGGCGCAGGAGCTCCGGTCTTTCTCTCCTCCGCCTGGCTGCCCCTCCTTCAAGCGTATCTGTAAGCTGTGTTTGCAGGGCAGCACTTGGATGGGCTGGGGCTTGGCAGAGGCCCCGTTCGGCCGTGCAGTCCCGCGCGCAGGCAGTGACACCACGGCAACCCGGTCGCAGCCCAGTTGCACGCGCGGGCTGCAGCGGCCCAGAGGCCAGGTGGGCGGGACTCCAAAAGCCCAGTTGAGCGCTCGCGAGCAGTTAGCAGTGCTGCAGTGGCCTGGTGGGCAGGGCGCCGAAAGCCGGTCTTGCGCGCAGGCAGCGGCACTGCGGTGGCCTGGTGAGCCGAGTACCAAAAGCCCGGTGGCGAGCTGGCAGCGGTGCCGCGGTGGCCCAGTGGGCGGGGCGCCAAAAGCCCAGTTGTGCACTTGCGCGCTGGCAACGGTGCCGCAGAGGCCTGGTGAGCGGGGCACCAAAAGCCCAATTGCGCGCTGGCAAGCAAGCAGCGGTGTCTCGGCGGCCCAGTGGGCGAGGCACTGAAAGCCCAGTTGTGCGCTGGCAGCGGTGCCGCGGTGGCCTGGTGGGCGGGGCGCCGAAAGCCCAGTTGCGTGCACGCAGTGGTGCCATAGCGGCCCAGTGGGCGGAACGCCGAAAGTTCTGTGCGCACAGGCTGTAGCTCGGGCGGCATCCGCTCTATGCTCCCGGCTCTGTTGAGACCGTCAGATTCACTCTAAGCACATCCAATGCAGCTATGCCCACTCAAGCCCCAGCCCTCACTCCAAGAGCCCTGTCCTCAGAAGGCGCTCCCTCACAGTCAGTCTCCTCCGTAAATCAGGGGTGCTGAGCTGTTGTGGGCCAGTGCCCTGCTCTCACCCCACCCGCTGGGAAGTGCAGCCGCCCTGTTCCACAGTCCCTGTTCCACTTTAGGCTCTGTGATCTGATCAGGGCACTGTGTGCTGTCCCTTGAATTCGGATGTTAAATTGTCCACAGTCTTGTGGGGCTTCCACGCTCCCTCGGTCTCGGCTTCCAGCCCGCCCTCGATCAAGCTCCACTTTGACCGTAGTTCCCCAATCCCCCTTTGTTTTTGCCAGCCCCGCACCATGCTCCAAGTCTCTGTCCCCGAACCGCTGCTTCACTTTTCCTCTCCCACTCTCCCCTTTTTTCTCTAACCTTTGTGTGTTGTTCTGCATTGTGTGGTTCTCTTAGTTGAGGTTTCTTCTCAGGGTTTCCCCTGTGGATTCCCCTCTGTTCACAAGGCCCTTCCCAGGCAGTTATCAGCGTTCTCCTCTCATGCCACCATCTTGGATCTCCTCTCTTAAATTCTTGAACGTATTTATAATAGCTGTTTTAAAGTTTTTGTGTGCTAATTTCAACAACTGTCATCTCTTTTTTAATAACATCTTGTGTAGTCTTAACTTTGCTCATCGGCAATTTAGTGTTCAACCAAAGCCTTAAGGAGACCTCTTAGCATATTTCTAGAACTTTATACATCTTTTTCATTTCTGGTACTGTGCCCTTCAAATTCCCACTGCCTAAGCAACCCCAAACTCCAGTCTTTGTTTCCTGCCCCAGTGATACTGTTATTCTTTCTTTGGGCTCCATTTTCTTGTGCCTTCCTTCATTGGGAATGTGCCTTCAGGCAAAATGCCAGGGTGAATGTGGCTCTTACTACCATGTATTTCCCTTCTCTCAAACCTTGTCGTGTCCATTATCCATTGCCTCAAAATAGTTGCTTCATGTAGTTTATACATACACACATTTGTGCCACGTGTATGTAGTTGTTTATAGCATAAGGGTGAGGCCCATTTCTGTTACTTCCTTATGGCTAGAACCTGCATTATCTTTTGAAGATAAATGAGGACTATATAATAGAAGATAAATGAGGATTATTTAATAGAAAACCTCCCACCTTTGTATTTTCATAGACCAAAAATGGACCCAAAAGTAATACCAGGATTTTTTTTTTAAACAAAAGAAAACAAGTTGGGGTCTGTCGTCCCCACATAGAACAATGGCATTGAAGGCTCTAATATTCTGTGCCCTAAGTCATGGCTACAGCGAGAAAGAAGTTAGGCTAATGAGAAAATTTGAAATTTGATATTTTTTTTTAAAGAATATTTTTCTTACATGTTAAAAGAGCTTAAATATTTATTCTATTATAAATGAAATATCTCATTTTTAGTCACTGAAACTGGTATATCTTTAATCCAGATTTATGAACCTCATTTTCTCTATGAACTTTTTTGTCTTGAAATTTGCTAGACCTATAATTCTTACCATTTAAAAATTATTTCTTTTCTATATTTATACCTTTTATAATTCATCTGTAGACCTGCTGGCTAGTATTTCTAGTTGTGACAAAAATAGAAACTTCAGTTTATCTGTCGCTCAAATGAGTGAAATGGTTTTGAGAATTATAGTAGTTCTTGAACTAACTTTTTAATTAGGTCAAGACATAAGCCAATAATGAACAAGTGCTTTTTATTTTAGGTGATATTTGAAAAGTAGATACTGTATTTTATGGAATGTCTTCTAGTCTTTTATTGTAAATTTTATGACTTAATGTTTTTGTTTAATGTAATTAATTATGTACATATTTTGTATTGCTTGATAAATCTTATTTTTAGAAATAAGGACAACTGAGTTTTTTGAAAGTGCTTTTTTAAATGTATTTAGTTTGCCAAGAGGAATCTTGCATCTTTATGATGCAAGCATGAGTGTTTTAATTGGGGATGGGGGTGGGGTCTTTTAGTTATTTTAGATTTTAGAATTTTAAGTTTCTGTGTACTTTATAAGTAGATAGTAAGCCATCCTTTTCTCTCTATTCTAGAATATTTAATGTAAAAGAAGTACTCTTTGAGTATTTGCAATTCTAAAATCAGTCTTACTAGGGCAAATAAAATTCACATTTAGCAAAATATAATTTCTTAATACCTTGTAACATTTAATGTAACAAATATAATTTGGTTTGTTTGTTTGGCGGGGGGTTTGTCCTAACCTAAAATTGTATCTTAAATTAGTCTCAAAACAGAGTCTACAGCCTAGATAGAGAAAATTTTTAAAGTATTTTGTTAGTCACCTACTTCTAATTAATTTTTTTAAATCTCTTATACACAAAAAGTGCTATTAATTTTCTTACTCCAACCAAGAATTAAGTAGTTATTAGAAGATAACAAATTGCTACTTTCTTTTGGTAAGCATAAAGGAACGGGTACTCTTTTAATAACAAAATATGAGATTTTGTCTTTCATGTCTTCCGCCCCCTCCCCCATACACATGTTTCTTATTACATTTTTGAGATTAACCCTATAAGATAGAGTTTGTGAATATATGTTACATATTTTGCAGTTGACAAATTACAATTTGAACCTCCTCTAAGAAAAGAAACAGAAGCGCGGGATGAAATGGTAGGAATTATGACTTTAAAGTACTTTGTGCATTAAAATTTGAGAAAAATTATAGTTACGTATACTTTTACTTGGATACAATGTGTACTCTACCATTCTCCCCATTCATTTTAACCCTTCTGAGACTTTTGAAGAATTTACATGAAGTTAAGTACTGTATATGGAATTTGATACTTTGCTTTTGTGGTCAGGATCTTTATTCTTATTATGTTGTACGTTTTTGCATTGCCTTATTATTTTTAATAGTTATTTGTTAACATAGCTTCTTTTTTAATCAGTGCTCTTACTCTTAGGAGTACTGTTTAGTTAACCCTTTTTTTATCTGAAAGTAAAGAAGATATTAGAGATAGCCTAGATGTTATCTTAACCTACTTTATTTTTAATCTTTACTCAAAGTAGTTTCTAGAGTAATTGTCTTCTGTAAATGGATTTCTTCCTTCTTAACCTTATTATTAATATATATATATTACTATATCATAAACTTTCATTATTAATATATATATTACTATATCATAAACTTTCAATGTCAATGTTAGGAAAAAATAATAGTACCAATAAGTTAATGATAAAATAATGGTTAGGGAAGCTGGATGGCTCAGTGGGTTAAGCACTCACTTTGCAGCCCCAGGGACCGAGGATCGAATCCTGGCCACGGCCCGTGTGGACCCATGTGCTGAACTGGGGAGTGCCCCCAGTTCGGTTCTCATTGGAGTGACACCCCAGCCCAGTTCCTGCCCTGTGCAGCCCCGCCCACCTGTCGAATAAAACTCTGTGGAAAAAAACAGTGATGTACAACTATGGAGACTGTTCGGGGCCCTCCCCCTTCTCTCTGTCTCTGTATCTCTCTCTCTCTCTCTCTCTCTCTTTCTCTCTATCTCTGTCAAAAACAATAAAAATAAATCTTTTAAATAAATAAATAAATAATGGTTAGTTCTCGTCATGCTAATGGAGTAGTGGTACAAATAATTAGGTTTTTCTGTTTTGCTTTGTAATATGCTAGCTGTTGGTAAAGAGGGCTTGTCGACACTTGATGCTATATTTAGTATGTTTATGGAATTTCTTCAGTTTTAGTCAACTGATAATGAGTCATTTTCTTAAATATATCAAATGATAACAAATATAGCTGGAGATTTAAAAATTGATTGAAAGCCAAGATGATTAGCAATTATGACATTCACTGTTTTCTTGAATCAGATAAAATGATGAATATCTGCTATAAGTTATATTTCAAACTTTGTTTTATGTCTTCAAAGGGAGTATCATCAGACCCAAACTTTGTATTACAGTGGAATCCTTTTGTTGATGGTGCAAATACCGGAAAGTAAGTTGTTTACTAATATAATAACTTTATTTTACTTGATTATGCAAGAGCGGTATTGGGGGGAATGATTTATCCTAATAAGCTGTAATTTTTAAAACAGTTGTACTATGCTTCTAGTAAGTGTAAAGCTTCTGACTTTTTTATTACCAGATGGCATCATGTGTTGATCCATAAAATGTTTGGGTTTTGTTCTTTAAATTAGAATGTACTATGTGTAATGTTAATATACTGAAAGATGAGCCACAAGATGTCATGGGAAAAAACTAGTACCGTATATAGTAGGAATCAGAAAGCCCCAATTTCATCTCTACAATGTAGTTACTTCATATTCTAGACCAAGCTTGTCAAACTTGTGGCCCAGTATGGCAGTGAGTGTGGCCCAACACAACTTTGTAAACTTGCTTATGAAATTTTCTTTGCTATTTTTTTTTTTAAGCTATCATTAGTGTTAGTATATTTTATGTGTGGCCCACGATAATTCTTTTTATTCTAATGTGGCCTAGAAGGTTCAACACCACTGTTCTAGACTTATCTTCCCTCAGCAATTAAGTGACAAGGATAGCCTAGATGAATTGTGCCAAACCTATTTGTGCATTGCAGTGTCCAGAGAGCATTTTTGGAAATACAGATTCCTGGGCCCCACATTAGGTCTGTAGATCTGGGGTTGGTAAATTACCCTATAACCCACATCTGGCCCACTGCCTACTTTTGTATAGCCCACAAACTAGAATGGTAGTATTTATGATTTTTAATGATTGAAAGAAAATTTTTAAAAAACGGTGGTATTTTGTTACACATGAAAATTATGTGAAGTTTAAATTCCATTGTCTATAAATGGAAGTGTATTGGAACACAACCATGCTCATTAGTTTATTATCTGTGGCTGCTTTCATGTTACAACGAAAGAGTTAATTAGTTGATTTGAAAAGCCTACAATATTTACTTTCTGGCCCTTTATAGAAAAAGTTATCCAAGCCCTTCTGTAGAATATAAGTTTCCCATGTGATCACAGTGACTGTGGTAAGTGTTTGGAACCAGTAGGCTAGACCATAAAGTTTTCAGGTGATGGCAATGTTGCTGACCTGTGGACCCCACTTAGAGTATCAAAGGGCTTGTTGGCATGGCCATTTGAAACTGATTCACTGTGGGTCCCAACTCTAAAATTCTGAATGTTTTTTACTATTATGTTTAATTTAGTTTTTATTACATATAAAATTAGCAAAGCATAACCATAAAGTAAAAAAGTCTGTTCACTATATAAAAATTTCTATTTGATAGTTATACTAATACAGTTTGACAGAATGAGGTCTTAGGTCTTCCTATAACCCTTTAAATTTTAAAAATAATGTGTACCATGATCTAATTGTTTCTTCTATCCCCTGAATATAAACAGATTTTAAGGCACATTTAATGGTATTAATGTTCGTTTATCACCATCTGAATTGCATTTTTCTCTTTGTATTAGATCAACCTCAAAACGGGCAGTACCACCTCCCCTACCTCCTAAGGTGAGCTACTTAAATATTTTAAACAATAAATCTTTATTTAAATAATAAACTATTTAAATTTAAAAAATAATTTTATTGAATTTGTTCAAAATTTTTATAAATATACTTCAGATTAATATAGTTTTCTTCAAGAGGAGAACATAAAAATGAAAAAAATATATCTTAAAAGAAATTTCATAGCAAATAGTATGTTTTAATAGCTATTAGAAAAAGGCAAGTAGGTTATTACTCATTTGAGAAAATACTTGGCTATGTGGAAAAGAGTTTATTTATATTCTTCATTTATTACTACAGTTTGATATTTCAGTGAAGTCATACTTAACATTAAGTAATTTTCCTTGTTTATAGGTATTAAATTTTGTGGATTATTTACATAGTTTATCAGTTATAAAAATTTTTATCAATTTTGGGTTGGATTGGGGTTGATTAAAAATTACATGGCAATTTTATGGTTGTGTTGGGACAGTAACTCATCTCTTGCTTACTTTGCTTACTTAGGCCAATAAGTTGAACTATATAGAAGAAAAAAAGGCATATCCTCCTCCAACTAAAGTCTTTGATATGTAATGATAATTAAGTGTTACTGTGTTATATCCAAATTTGTTGAAGTACTTTTGTGTCTTATCCCTAGCCAAGGATAAACAGTTACCCTGAAGATAACCTCCTAGATGAAGAAAAGTCAACTATAAAACGTTGCCCTGATTCAGAGAACAGAGCTCCCCAAATTCTTAGAAGACAGAGTAGCCCAAGTTGTGTTCCTGTAGCTGAGACTTCGTCTCTTGGTATGGCTAATAATATTAGCAGTCTTGGAGTAGATATAGATAGATACTGTGATCTGGGTAAATGCATCAAAATGAAAACTGGAAGAAATCCATTTTGTTCAAATGTTAAAGAATGTCTTTGTTTTTTAGTCAATATTAGTGTTTAAAGCTTTGTGAGGGTTCTTTAAAATTCCACATGGATATGCTATAAATTTATTGAGTTTAATTCAACCTTAATGTGATCCCTTACTAAATACTATAGGTTCTAGAAAGGTGAATGTATATTCCTGTCTTCTAGAAGTCCGTGGTCTGTAGCAGAAGTTATACCCATGTGCACATAACATTAGATAAGTCAATTTGTATAAGTGTCTCCTATAATAATTAACTACATATAATAGAAGATGAGAGATTTCTGAGGGAAATAAGGATAGGGATGAGAGGAGGTAGACCCTTACAGAATGTTAAAGGTCTTAGTGAGCCTTCAGTAAATAGAGCCAGTGCTGACAGGCATTCTTGGAGAACAAGAATGAACAAAGGCACTGAAGCAGGGTATTCTGAATTATGTTGGAAATACAGTCTAGAATAGTAGAAGCGTTTGTGAGCTTTTGAAAGGTATATATACTGGGACATTGGACTAATAAGGTAGATTGAAGCTCAGTTATGAATGAAAGGCCTTGAATATCAGCATCAGGAGGTCAGATTTTATTTTTCTTACAATATGAAAAGACATTTGTTTCCATACATTAACCACTGCTAAATATGACATGTTACCTCTGTAGATCCCGGAGAAAGGCACCAGAGCTACTTTAATTCATCTGACTGTAGAGAATACTTTCCCAGAAAGAATTACCCAAGAGGAAAACAAGTACTAGGGGAAAGAGAAAATAATTTTTCAGGGAAAGTAATTATTTGTATGGTCAGTCACCTTTTAACCATGATTTTTTTTTAGGAAATGGTGATGGTATTTCCAAACTGCTTAGTGAAAATACAGAAGGATCAGCACAAGCACCACAGTTACCACGAAAAAAGGACAAGCGAGATTTCCCTGTAGGTATAGCAGATATTTGGTTGATTGGTTGTAACTAATACTGTATTTATCATGGAAGGTGCAAAGTCTGTGTAACTGCAGAATTTGAATAACTGAACTTCTAAATGTATAAAGTCTTTTTTTAAGGTTTAAGAGGTCTTACAGTATTAAAAATTATTTTTTTCCCACAGAAACCAGTTATCAATGGCCTCCCACCCACCCCAAAAGTGCTGGTAAGGAATATTTTTATGTGAACCGCTTGGCAATATTTGTCTCTTTAGCAGCATCAGAAAATTGTTTATTTGCTATTAAGTATCTTGAGACATTGAAAGATTCATAAAATATGAAAGCATTAAATGCATTTGGATATACCATGTACCCTAATTTGAATGAGTTGGTTAGAATTTGGAAAGTTCCCTTTTTATGGCAGTTGGGTTCTCAGATTAAGTCTACAAAGACCAACTTAATTTTAATGTGATGATATTAATAGTAATGTGTCCTTTTCATTATATGGGCTAAATGGTATCTTTCTCCCCTGAAGCCATTTTCACATTGAATTGTATATGAAAAGGAATAGAGAAGCTTATCTTAATGCTTGTTCTCTGGCCCTTCCCAATAGAATCTGTAGAGTGGTTCAGCCAGTTATATGAGTAGGGTGCTTTATAAATTCTATTTTTTATTCATGAAAAGTCTAATATATAATATAAGTATTAGTGTTTTTGTCTGTTATCACTATTAAGAAATTATATTGCACTTATAGTCAATGAAGTGCTATGCAATTAAATCATCCATTCACATTATTACATTTTAGTCCTAAAGATAAATAATGACTTAAAATTCCTAGAATGTATTATTGATATATGTAGGTGCTTTGATAAATATGATATTTTTGTCCTAAAATATGGATTCACAAGAAAATAATTTAAGATTCTCTTGGTAGAAGGGGTTAAATTATATTAGAATGTGAATTTTGTTTTGTAATAAAACCATAGGTATATGCAAATGAGAGTCAGTTTAGCATTGCATAATCTTGGCTATTTTCTACAAATATATAAAATTATTTAATAAAATTAGTCAAAGTTTTTTTTCTTTATAATAAAGATGGGAGCATGTTTTTCCAAAGTTTTTGATGGTTGCCCTCTGAAAATTAATTGTGCAACATCCTGGATACATCCTGATACAAAAGGTAAAATTTCTGAACTTTTATGTACATCTCCAATAAAGTATTTGTTACGGGAAAGGATCTTTATGATCGGTAAACTGAGGTTGTTTATTCACAAAATATAACTTAGGACTAACTAGTGTCGATACCTTCAACAACGTAAGTAGGTAAATTCGAATTTTGATTTAAAGCATTAGAATTTGAGAGTATACAGGAATTGTTCCTGATGAAAGGAGGCCAAAGAGACATCACAACTGATTGCAACCATAATTTGAGATTTTCTTCTACCTAAAAAGATAATAATGGAACAATTGATAATCTCAATAAGTCAATAGATTAGATTATAGTATCATTTCTGTGTTAATTTCCTAATTTTGATCTTGTACTGTGATTATATAAGACTGTTTTCTTTTTCTTTAACAAACGCACACTGATGTATTTAGGAGTAAAGGGACATTGTGCTTATAACTTATTTGAAATAAAAAATGAAAGAGTTCAGAAAACAAAAAAATGTGTATATGGAGAGAGAAAGAAGGATAAAGCCAAAGTAGTAAATGTTAATGTATGTGAAATCTATTCAGGAATTTTTTGTACTATTACAGGTTTTATGTAAGTCTAAAATGATGGCAAATAACATTTATTTTTAAAAATTTAGACTGTATATTTTTAAAATGGGGAAGCATAATACATTAGAGGCAAAAATTTGGAATCAGATAGATTTGTCTTTTAATTCCTTCTCTGTCATTACCATGTGACTTGGGAAAAATACTTACACCTTTGGTTCTCAGTGTAATCATTTATAATAGAAAACCTCTTTAAGCAAGGCATCTACCTAGAGGTCTGACACTTATTAGGCAATAGAAGATATTAAGGAGATGTTTGTGTTCACTTCAGCACAGTAATAAGACAGGTCATATAATTATCTGCTTTAAATGCCACTATTAGAAAGTATAACAGAGGAAGAATATTTTTAATAATAAGGAAACTTTCTTTGTGTTTGTAAATTTGTATTTTTTTTTTTTAAGATTTATTTATTGTTTTTGACAGAGAGAGAGATACAGAGTCAGAGACAGAGAAGGGGGAGGGCCCGAACAGTCTCCATAGTTGCACATCATTGGTTTTTCCACATAGTTTCATTCCACAGGTGGGAGTGGGGCTGCACAGGGCAGGAACTGGGCCGGGGTCACCCCCTGATGAGAACTGAACTGGGGGCACTCCCCAGTTCAGCAGATGGGTCCGCACGGGCCAGGGCCGGGATTCGATCCTCGATCCCCGGGACTGCAAAGTGAGCGCCTAACCCACTGAGCCATCCCGGCTTCCCCTTAAATTTGTATTTTGATATAATTTCAAACTTACAAAAAAGTTAGAAAAATAGTTCAAGAAACTCCTGTTTCTATTTTGAATCATCAGTTGCTTCTATTTTGCCCCTTTTGTTTTACTAATCTCTATAGGTGCATATTTTGCTAAAGTACTTGAAAAGAGTTAAAGACATGCTCCTCTTCTTACCCTTATACTTAAGTTTGTATTAATATTTTCTAGGAATAAGAATTCTCTTATGTATCCATAGTACAGTTATAAAGATCAGGAAGTTTATCACTGATACACTATTTTTAAGTCCACAGTCCATATTTAAATTTTATCACTTGTCCCAGTAACACACATATTGTCTCCCCCCTCGTTTTTTCTTCAGTACGAAGTTCAAGATAACATGCTGCATTTACGTACCATGTTTCTTTAGTCTCCCTTAGTCTGGAACAAATTCATTAGCCTTTCTTTGTCTTAGTCTTGACATTTTTGAAGCTACTTATTTTGTTCACTGTCCCTTAATTTGACTTTATCTGATGTGTCCTCATTCTTAGATGAGGTTATTCAGGCAGGAATACGACAGAGTGTTGTACTCATCTCAGTACATCCTATCAGGAGTCACATGGTATCAGCTTGTCTAAACACTAGTGATATTAACATTGACCAGTAGGTTCTCATGGTGTTTACTAGCTTTCTCCACTGTCAAGTTCCTACTATTTTTCCTTTTCTAATTAATTAATAAGTAATTAATTCCCCAAACTAATTGATAAGTAATTAGTGTGGAGATATATTGAGACTATATTAAATATCCTCTTCCTCATCATACTTTCAGCAACTAGCTTTAGTATCTATCTACACTCCATTAACATCTGTTGACAATTTCCCTTCTTTCCCATTTTTTATTTATTTTTATTTGTTTGAACTTAAGAGTTCTTTTATTTTTATTCAGTGAGATATGATCTGCCACTTGTATGCATTATTTATTTAGCACTTAAATTGTCAGGATTTTTGAGCAGTGGGAACTTCTATGTTCTTTTGTTTCATATATCATCATTTTTTTAGTGCTTCCTTACTTTTCTGGCACAGCAAGATTTCTATAGGCTCATCTTACACTTTCTTTGCCTCAGAATTGAAATCAGTCTTTTCTCTAAGAAGTCCTGGTTTTTTTAATTGTAGTTTTCTTCTTCAAAGAATATTTGAGATGTCTGCCAAAAATATGTAGCTATGGGGATGCTAGTGGCTCAGCGGGTTGGTTGCTCCCTTGCAGCCCCAGGGTCCAAGGATTGAATCCTGGCCCTGGCCTATGTGGACCCATAAGCTGAACTGGGGTGTGCTCCCAGTTCAGTTCTCACCTATGTGGGAGGCCCCTGGTTTGTTTCCCGCCCAAGGCATACTTCCCATGTGGGAGGCCCCTGGCTCACAGGGGTGTGTACCTCCTATATAGTAGGCCCCCTGGCTAGGTTCCTGCCCTGTGTGGCCCCACTGGCCCCGCATCCGCCTGAGGAATGAAACTATGTAGAAAACTAATGCCATGCAACTACGGAGACAGCTCTGGGCCCTCCCCCTTCTCTCTGTCTCTCTCTGTCAAAAACAATGAAAATCTAAAAAAGATATACCGTATGTACATAGCTACAATAAAAAAATACTTAGATACAAAAATTATGTTGAAAGGAAGGATTGAATAATAAGATAAAGCCAGAGTGAGTTAGTAACAATATGTCTGCTTTTAAAAATAAGAAAAGAATTGGGGAAAGAGGTAAATAAGGTGACATGGTTTTAGAAAATAATTTTTCTTTGGAGGGATGGGTGGCTGTGTAACTATTAATGACATTAAAACAGAGCCATTGTTTTAGTGAATGATTTCCAAAAATGATGATAAATTCCAGTGGTTTATCTCAACTGTTTTAGATCAGTACATTATTTTTGGAACTGAAGATGGTATTTACACATTGAATCTCAATGAGCTACATGAGGCAACAATGGAACAGGTAATTTAGGAGTTTTAACTTAAGGAAATTAGTTTAGATAAATTGAGTAAAAGACATATCTTAATTTTAAATCAATTTATGTGGGCTTCAGTTTCAATTTTTATGATTTAAATACTTAAAGAGGTGAAATTGTGCTTATTTACATGTTCATATTGAAAATTCTTCTGTAAGATTTTGGTAATTTACTGAAAGATAGATAATTTTATAATAATTTAGACTGTTAGAATTTGGAAGTTAAGGGGTAAGAGAGGGAAAATTGGAGAGTTTTAATGAACATTTTTTTTCTTTATAGTTATTTCCACGGAAATGTACATGGCTCTATGTTATCAATAATACTTTAATGTCATTATCAGGTATGTGTATGATAAAAATAAGGTGGAAATTTAATCACAGACAAGCTGAGAAATGTGATTTTAATATTCATTATTTTTGAAATATTATTTGTTATTCTGGGTAACTACAGTATAGTTACTTTGAGACTTGCACATGTTTTCTACTGACTTAGAATGAGAAGAAACTGAGAAGTGACTGTTTCTTCAGTTAAGGTAGTACTTCCCTTACTTGCCCAGGGTCTCAACACCTGGGAAATATCACAGTGATTGTCACTAGAGGCCATGCCCTTCCACTCAGCCACCTCCACTATCACTATTATCATTTCTGCCGTGTTTTGAGAATTAGCAGTTGCAGGGAAAGGATCAGGATCTAGCTGCTTTCTTTTTCTGTGATCTTGAGCAAGTCACCCTCTCTTAGCCTAAGTTTTCTTTCTTTATTTTTTTATTGTTAAATTTATTGGGGCAACATTGATTAGTAAAAATTACATAGGTTTCAGGTGCTTAACACAGCTATGGTTTTGATTATATGGAAATAATAACATACATAATATTAGTTTGTTTTGCTTAATATTTTAATCTGTTATAAAGGGTCTTTTAATCCAAGGTAATTTGATAAATTATTGATAAATAGGTCTATCCCAGAAAATAATGTAATACAGTTTTATAAAATTTTTCATGTAAGTAGTCACATCCCTATCATTGTAACTCCATTTATTGTACATTAATGTTTAACAATTTTTTTTTTCTGGCTTTATTAAATCTTACATATATTCTGCCCCAATCACCGATTAGTCAAAATATACTTAAGAAACAATTATCTACTTTCTTAAGTCTCATTTTACCTATTATCTTTCAAAATAATATTAACTGTGTTTTTTGTTTATTTGTTTGTTTGTGTTTTTCAATTTTACTTGGCTTTTTGAACATTTCTGGACTCCTAATTTTAGAAGGTAATTAATTTTTCTTTTGCTTGAAAATTGTATTTCTCTGCTGTAAATTATTCTAATAAAAGTAAATTGATTCTCTTTTATAGGAAAAACCTTTCAGCTCTATTCTCATAATCTCATAGCTTTATTTGAACAAGCCAAAAAACCAGGATTAGCTGCCCATATTCAAACTCATAGGTTTCCAGACCGCATTCTACCAAGGTAAAAAATATTTTGAATCTGTTGGGGGAGAGAAGATTTAGTGTTTATCTTTAAAACAGACAGTATTCCTTGCCCACTAAAACACTTCCTTTGAAAGATAGTTTATACTGAAATATATGTCTTCTAGAATTTGAAAAATGGGATGTTTCCTTGACTCTGTGAGAATAACCTGTTTTATAATACAGCTTCCCAGGCCCTTCCTCAGTCCTATAAAGTCAGATAGTTTAGTTTAGCGTCAGAGTCCAAGACAGTTTTTTTAAAGCTGCTTGACTGTTTCTGATGTACCTGATTCACAAATCACTGTTTGGTTCCTAAACACTACAGTAGAGTACATTTATATTGTTCTATGTTTTCAGAAAGTTCGCTTTAACCACGAAGATTCCTGATACAAAAGGCTGCCACAAATGTTGCATAGGTGAGTAAATGCTATTTCTTAAACTGAATGGTTTTAACATCTTTAAAATTATCTGAAGGGTCTTATAGTATCAAATAGAAAGAAAGGTAGGTTTTATATTTGTTTTTAGTAAGGAGTTAAGGAGCCATTGAAGCACAAAAATGTATAGCAGCATATGGCACAAAAGTGCTTAGAGATAATAGCCTTAGTGCTTTCTCAGAGCATAATGTTCAACCATAGTGCCTGAGGCTGTATCTCTGCTAATGTACTAGCTTTAATTTATTTAACACTTAGAACCACTTATTTACGTAATAGTTACTGCTTAGCGCTTTATGAACATTATACGTTATTTGCAGGAGCTTAGTCAACTATGAAGTTAGAGGGAATAGTCCACATGAGACCGCCCTGACTTCTGATATCAGTTGCAAATTTGGGGGCTTCACAAAATCACCCTCATGTTCAAAAATTCTCTAGAAGGACTCACAGAACCCACTAAAAGTGGTTATACTCATGATTACGGTTTATTACAGAGAAAGGAAAGGATATAGATTAAAATCAGCCAAGGAGAGAAGTGCATAGGATAGAGTCCAGGAAGAGTACCAATGTAGAGCTTCTGTTGTTATATAGTAATGGACAGCATTACTTTTCTAATAATGATGTGTGATGAGCATTGCCAACCAGAGAAGTTTACTCTGTCATTGCCCATAGTTTTTATTAGGGCTCCATCATAGACATGAGTGATTGCCCACATGGTCCCATAGCATATTCTCTCTAGTTGTAAGCAAATTTCCTGAGCATTTTTCTAGGGAGAATCAGATTCATATGTTATCAGATTCCCAATATCTATCACTCAAGAAAGATCTAGAAGCTTATAATCTAAGGTATAAACTTATAAATATATTAAAATAGAGCTTATTGCAATTAGCCACTCTTATAATCATTATTGATGGGAGTCAGATTGTGGAGAAGGGAAGACCAGTAAATTTGAGGTAAGGAATTTTATCTTTAATAAGATGTAAAGTAGTTATATTCACCTTGTGTTACGTACGTAGCTATAAACTGCTAGACTAAAAATGAAATCATAGGTGTCAGTTGCTTCCTAGACATTCTTGTTCAAATTCTCTCGATAAATTTACTTAGAAGCAGCTCTTTAGGTTACATGCTAGTTTAGGTGGTTCAGTGCTTAAAATACTATTCTTGTAAAAAGTTCCTATGTTTAAGAACCTAGTTAGTAAAGATGTTTAGATGTAAATGTATATAATTTAAAAATGAGATAAGAAAGTGAAAAGGAAAGGATAATGGAGCTAAAAGAAAAAAAACCAAAAAACTTCCATCTTCTTTACTTTCTACCCACTCTGATTATCCTAGTTTTCCTTTATTAGCTAAATAATCACTTCAAATAGTTTTTCCATCCATAGAAGGTCACATTTGTTGTTTTAGCACTGCTTTATAAAGAAAGCTGACTTAGCTTTTAGGTGAGTATAGCTTTTAACTAACTAGTTATGTTTTCAAATAAAAGTATTCATTGTTTTGGGTGTGTGTTTTATTTTGTTTCTTTCCAGTCAGAAACCCTTACACAGGACATAAATACCTCTGTGGAGCTTTACAGTCTGGAATTGTTTTACTTCAGTGGTATGAGCCAATGCAGAAATTCATGTTGATAAAGGTATATATTACTTTGTTTACATTTTTCTTCTATAGAAAACACTAGTATGTAACTGAAGCTAAAATTTTAAGATTCCATTACTGCTCTCTAGGGTCAGCATGTGTATATTTACTTATTTGTAGGTCTTTATGTGGTTTAGGAGTTTTTTTGTTCTTAATATTTTCTCTTTACCTTGTATTAATAAACTTCCAGAAGCATCACAACCATAAAGATGAGTATGGTCAATTCTCTAATGCATATTTTTATAGAAAACTCATCCTTATGATAATTTTAGAGGTAGTCCTTTTTTAGAATTAGATCAATCAAGAAAATTAAAGCCTTTTATTTACTTTATTCAACAGCAGTATGACTAGAGAGATTATTTCTAAATTATACTTCTGTTCTTTATTTTTTGCAGCACTTTGATTTTCCTTTGCCAAGTCCTTTGAATGTTTTTGAAATGCTGGTAATACCAGAACAGGAATACCCTATGGTCTGTGTAGCTATTAGCAAGGGCACCGAAACAAATCAGGTAGTTCAGTTTGAGACAATCAATTTGAATTCTGCATCTTCATGGTTTACAGAAATTGGTGCAGGTAAGTGTTTTTTACCTTATTTAAAATATTGATGCTTTTACATATAAAAGGAGCAGAATTATTTCAACCAGTGTGTGTATAAGGGCTGTCCAAAAAAATCCAGCCATAAATGCCTCTATTTTTCAAATTACATATCTGGATACTTTCCGGACAGCCCTCATATATTCAAATAAAGACTCTGAACATAGTTTCCCATGTAAGCCCAGAGGCTCATGTGCATATACTTTATGATCTCTATTTGCCTTAAGTCAATTTGATGCAAAATTACCAGAGAAAACTAATGATTTCTGACATTTAAGGGCTTAGTTGTTATCACTTAACCTTTGGACTTCTTAAATTATAATTAAGTCTTAAAGACACTTCAAATTTTATCAGCTTCTCAAACAGACCTACTTTTTCCCCCCCTATCAATTCCCTCTCCACCCCTAGCTTCTTAGAATCATTGAGTTCAAGTACTTTCATGCGTTGTGTCTGTGCTTTACCATTTAAAGTTGCAGGGGCATAGCTGTTGGCACTTTCTGAGAATGGTTAGCTTAGGATCTTCTCAAACTGTCTTAGTGCAAGCTCTGAAAAGGTTAGAAGTTTATTCTCAAACTTCAAATTGGGAAAAATCAATCAAATCATTTTTTAAATCTATAAAATAAGTGAACTGAAGAGGGTCTTCATTTTGCCAGTTTACTATTTGTTGTGCTAGAGCAGGAGTGTCCAGTCTTTTGGCTTCCCTGAACCACATTGGAAGAAGAAGAATTGTCTTGGGCCACACACAAAACACTAGCACTAATGATTGCTGATAAGCTAAAAAAATTCATGACAACATCTCATACTGTTTTAAGAAAGTTTATGAATTTGTGTTGGGCTGCATTCAAAGCTGCAAGCCGCAGGTTAGACAAGCTTGTGCCAGTGTATTACTTGATCATTTGTAACCCCAGGTTTATGAAGCCATTCTAACATATGAAGTCAAACAAGCTGCAGTTACAGCTATTTCATTACTGACCACTGTTACAGTCCTTACCACCTAGTGACGAAGTCTGTTATAAGTATGTAAGTTTGATGGTTCTTATTAAATATCCTTAGCTTTTAATAATTTATAAGCTAAATTACAGGAACTCTTCATACAACCCAGCTATTGAAGTTAGTGTAGAACCACTAACGTCACTTTCAGAATAAGAATCATTATCAACTAGTGGTATACTGAAAAATGGTTAGCAACAGGCTCTTGGGGTGCAGAGAAACCTAGTTGGTAGCAATTGCCTTTTTCTGTGGTATAAATGCTCTCACCCTGGCCAATTTCATACTACCAACCTAATGTCATGTGGCTCACAAAAGTTCCTGAAAATTTAACAATCCAGTGGAAGCTAGTTATAGCATGCAATGGACTATGTCATTCTTCTTATGGACCAAGTCGTAATTTCCAGTAGAATAAAATAGGAATGTGTTCTGTACCCTTCCACCTCCACCTTTATCCCATATATTTTTTTAATTGTTTAATACTTTTGGTTGAGTTATCTTCAGGTATAGTTAACAGCAAGGTGCAGATTACATTGTGTTATTGTCATGAAATATAAGCAGTCTAAATAGAAATATGTTTCTATTATGTAGTTACTGTCAAAAGGAAGGGTTATAGATCAATTTTTTAAAACTAAAATCATTTTTGGCAGACAGCCCCAACTTTTTTTTTTTTTTTTTACTAGTTAGTACATAATAATAGTATACAGCAAGTAATTTCATGCAATTATCTAATGTGTGTTTACAACTTTCTTTTGTATGATATATTAGGAAGTTAACATTGCTCAAAGCTAGATGTTCAGAGCCCTCTTGTGAAATTTGGGGAGGGAGAGTTTAGGGGTTTTTGTTTTTGTTTAATGCCTAAAGCAAATGATTCTATATACTTACAACATTTTCTAGACTAAAAATAAGGTAGATGCAAAAGTATTTCCCAAGAGAGTGAGGGCTGCCTGAGGTTAATCATTCATATCATCCTCAAGCAAAGGTTGTCCTTTTAGGCTTCATCATTTTCACAAATGATTGTTAATCCATTTCCCAGCTGAATTCATTGTCGAATTGAATTGGAATAGTTGTAACAGTTAAAATGAATTCCTTTTCCAAGACTCTTAATCTTAGTCTAATTTATTATTGCATATCCTCATTTCTAAGGATGCTGCTTAGCATATTGTTAGCACTCAGTATTTGCTGAATAAATGCATGAACATAGATTTACTGAGAAAACTATTTTAGAGTGTTGCCTGAGAGACCAACAAGTCAGTTCTGTAGATCTGAATTTTTCATGTATAAGCTTAAACACCTCAAAGTAATATATAAAAACACTGCATTTTTTGTTTAAATGTGCATTTTTTAAGGGAGAGGATTCATGGGCTTCCCAAAGAAATATATTTAAGAATGACTGCTCTAAATAATCTAAAATCTTTTCTTAGATTCAGCTAGACTATTCAAGCTACCAGAGTGACTAAAATGAATTGTTTTACCAAAATCATTTTTCAAAAATGTCATATCTATTAGCAGACGTTGTAAGAAGCTGCCCGCAAATATCAGCAAAGCTATGAAAGTTGCTTTCTGCAAAGATATTTTTGTGACAGTATTGTTTTCTATATTACTCACTGTCCTCTTAAAAAAGGAACTCCCACCTATACACATACACAACACCAAAATCACAATTTCATTAATCCTTTTTCATTTTCTGAATTACTGGCTTATTTTTATGTCAGGTATGTTGGGATTCATTTAACTTATCTTGTTTCCAGCTTCCCATTGGCTACTGTAAAATATAGAGCAAAATCCAGACATTGTATGGCATGAATCTTATTTTCTTTTTCATATTTATCTTTTGCTTCATTTTATTTTTGTAACTCGCCTTTCTAGAACTAGCTAAGGTATTAACTATAATATTGAACTTTTCTCAGATCAGTTAGCCATGATTAATTAAGACTTCTTAACATTTGTTCTCCTAAGTTGACCTACATACATTTTTTTTAAAAGATAACGTTCTTACAAAATACAGTTTCTGTTAAATTTCAAAAACTAGTTTTGAATCACATAAAAACGTAAGAATTTGTGTGTGTTTTTTTCTAAGCTCTAGTTTTTAAAACATATTTTGTAACTATAACCTTGTTTTTCTTTCCCCCAAGGCAGCCAACAGTTAGATTCCATTCATGTAACACAGCTGGAGAGAGATACTGTTTTAGTGTGTTTAGATAGTAAGTACCACTTTAAAGTTTATTCTAAATATACTACTTGATATAACAGATATTTTCATGGAAGTAATTCTATTAAACTGAATTCAAGATTTTCACTTTTTTTCCACCTTAAGTTTGGGCTTGTTTTATTGATGAAAAACCTACATTGGCTACAGATATAGTAAATAGTAATTAATTTATCTGTTGGTACTACTTGGGAATATTATATTAGAATAGTTTGCCATACATAACCTTGGGGTAAATTTTTGTATAAAACTGTTCTGTATAAAATTCTGTGTAAACCTATTCTGATTTTTTTTTTTTAATACAACATTGTTCCTATTCTTTTTTTTATAATTTTTTTTTTTTTTTAAGATTTATTTATTGTTTTTGACAGAGAGAGAGATACAGAGACAGAGACAAAGATAAGGGAGAGGGCCCAGAACAGTCTCCATAGTTGCACATCATCGGTTTTTCCACATAGTTTCATTCCACAGGTGGGCTTGGGGCTGCACAGGGCAGGAACTGGGCCGGGTGAGAACCGAACTGGGGGCACTCCTTAGTTCAGCATATGGGTTCACACGGGTTGGGGCCGGGATTCGATCCTTGGTCCCCAGGGCTGCAAAGTGAGCACCTAACCCACTGAGCCATCCTGGCTTCCCCTATTCTGATGTTTTTCATATTTCATTATAATTAATTAAAAAATAGAAGGTATATAGTCATGCACCACTTAACAACATGGATACTGAGTTCTGATATATACGTCATTAGGCAAACATCATAAAGTGGACTTACACAAACCTAGATGATGTGACCTACTACAAGGTAGGTGATACAGTACAGCCTATTGCTCTTTAGTTATAAGCTTGTACAGCATGTACTGTTCAGCATGAGATTAAGTCAAACACAAAAGAAAATTATAAATCAACAGATGCTGTAAATGTGAGATACGGCTGTTGTAACATGTAACATGACATACTGTTTTACAGAAAACAGTTGTTTTAGTAAGTAGAAAGAATACACTAAAACAAAGTACAGTAAATACATAAACCAGTAAGATAGTCATTTGTTATCATTATCAAGTATTATGCACTATACATAATTATATGTGCTCTGCTTTTATGTGACTGACATAGCACAGTAGGTCTGTTTACATCAATATGACCACAACATGTGAGTTATTTATTGCACTACAACTTTATGATGGGTACACCTCTAAGTGATAGGAATTTTTCAGTTGCATTATAATCTTATGGGACCACCATCATAGATGTGGTCTGTCCTTGACCAAATCATAATCATGCAACACATAACTTCACTTATATGGTCACTTAGAGTCATATAGTGTGAACCTCTGGAATTATGTCAGAGTGAGATTTTTATGACATACCGGTA
Organism: Craseonycteris thonglongyai; assembly: GCA_004027555.1. NCBI lineage: Eukaryota > Metazoa > Chordata > Mammalia > Chiroptera > Craseonycteridae > Craseonycteris > Craseonycteris thonglongyai. The sequence goes on from PVKE010012033.1 coordinate 21,939, forward strand.
GATTTGAAACTCTGATTTGCTAGTTTTGATTCTTTTAATGCAGGAAGAAATATTTTTTTAATTCAATGTGTTGGGGTGAAATTGGTTAATAACAGTACGTATATAGGTTTCAAGTATACAGTTCTGTAATACATCATCTATATATATTGCTGATAGAGGTGTGTTGTATTATAAGCAGTAGAGAAACAGAAAACAAACATAACAACAGGTTTTATTTCAGTTTTGTAATCAAAGTTTTCTGCTATTTAAAACCCACCTTATTTTTATGCAATGAATCCTGCAAGGTGAAGTTCACCCAAACATGGCATTATATTTGAAACTTGGCAATATTTGCCATGTTTAATCTATTCCAGTATTTTTTAAATACTGAACTTGCCCATAGGTATTCAAGGGTTATTTTGAAAATTGTTCTGCTGAACTTGCCTATATGTTTCCTAGTAGATTTTCCTTACAGAGTCATAAAAATCATTTAATATTATAGATAAGTAAATAAAAACCCCATGTGTCTCATTCACCCATTATCCCTTTTTTAAATACTTTTATTCTTTGAATACTGGAAGATTAGAGTGTTGTTAGATTACTTGTAAGTGAATTTGATAAATTCTTTTTTACCCAAATAAGTAGAAAGTTCTATACGAATTAACTAAATAATTAGGTAATCAGAATTTAATTTTAATAATGTTGAACCTTTAATGTTAAACCTCTAATACCTTCTGAGTCAACCAAGGAAAATAATTTGCTTTTTATTTTATTGATGTATGTCTTTTATCAAAAAAAATTGTAAAAACCTTTGATCACCTAAGCTCTTCACTTCCCAATTATTCCAGGTAAATGGAAAGTTGACTTTCTTGAGTTTTTTTCAATAAGGAGCAGTATAAGACTTCAAAAATTGGTTATCCACTGTGCAGTATAAATCACTTTTAGTAAGTAATAATAGATGGGCCTGAAATCACAAATCTTGTTAGACAGATGAGAAAGCAATGCAGGGAGAACGATCTTCCAAGTCAGAGCTGAAATAGTTAAATTAGAAAAACAAATAGATGAAAGGGAAATAGAATTATCTGTAGTCCCCATCCCAGAATTTACTTATAAGAAATTGTGACCCTCGAGAGTATTATTGGTTGCCCCTCTGCATAGTAGTACTTAGTCCTAAAGTCATGAATGAGAATATTATCATGTTATGTAATTTATAAGGGAAAAAATAAATTCTTATTGCATCAAGGTAGCCACTTTTAAAGAAACACTGTACTTTTTAATAAATGAGAATGTCAATTAAAAAAAAATTTTTTAGAAAAACAAAAGCGGGGATGCCAGCTCAGCGGGTTAAGTGCTTCTTTGTAGCCCTAGGGTCCAAGGATTGAGTCCTGGCCCTGGCCCATGCGGACCCATATGCTGAACTGGGGTGTGCTTCCCATGTGGGAGGCCCCCAGTTCAGTTCTCACTGTGGTGAGCTTCCAGTGTGAGTGCCCCCTAACCCCACCCCGGTTCAGTCCCCAGCTGATGGGGCATGCCTACCATGCAGGAGGCCACCTGGCCTGTTCCCGCCCTGCTCAGTCCCCTGCCCACCTGTGTGAAATGAAACAATGTTGAAAACTGATGACGTGCAACTATGGAGATTGCTCTGGGCACTTCCCCTTCTCTCTCTCTCTCACTGTCTCTGTCTCTTTGTCAAAAACAGTAAAAAAATCTTAAAAAAAATGAGAACATAACTGTTCAATATATACTCTATAAGAAAGAAAACAAATAGCAGAATTGCCATTTACCGAAGGAGGCACTCTTAGAGTACATGTTAAAAAACATATTAATGATAATTTTTTATTGGGATTGGTTGAATCAAGAAATTAACAAATAGTTGAACTCTTAAAAATATTCTATATCCATATCAAGTTACATTTAACAGATTTGGATTTCCAGTCAACATGTTTTTTCTTTTTTTAAGAATTTGTGAAAATTGTAAATCTACAAGGAAAACTAAAGTCAAGTAAGAAACTGGCCTCTGAGCTAACATTTGATTTTCGCATTGAGTCTGTAGGTAAGTCCTTTTTTTAAATAATGCTAGAATACTTGGTTTTTCTTCATTCTGTACTTCATGTTGTCTAGACTGGCACTATCCAATAGAAGTTTCTGTGCACACATATCCCATAGATATTCTCTGTGCTCTTAAATTTGGTAGTCATTAACCACACCTGTTAAGTACTTGAAACATGGGCTAGTGCTACATTTTAGTTTTAACTTTTTTATGTTGATTAAATTTTAATGTAAACAACCACATGTGGCTAGCTGCTATGATATTGGATAGTGTGCAGGACTAGACCGTGATAAGTCTCTTGTTTCTGGAATATTTAAAATTTGAAATAATTTTTAAAATTTTTGTTTATTGTTCCCTTTGCTGCATCAAGTGAGTTATACTTTTCCTAATCCTTTCCAAATCATGAAGGTATTTGTGTGATATGGTTAATAGTATTAGTAATACCTTTAGTAATACTATTGTAATATTAATAATATGCTATAATTCTTTGTCTTGTAAGATTCTGCTTGGTGTGTGTTGATGGTCATTGCTTTTAGGTCTATTTCTATGTAAATTACTACTTTGCCAAAGGACTTGAAAACTAATATGCCATTTTAATTTGCTTTCTTGTCAGTGTTTTACTCTGTGAACTCATTGATTTTATGATAAAAATTATTTTATTGTTTATATCTTCATTGATTCTGTCAGTAAGTATTTTCTCCAGAGGTGACAGAACTTATTTAAAAAATATTGTGGTTAGAAACATTATGAACAATTTATGATAATAATTCTACTATATGTCAAAAATAGTTAAAACGAAGTTAGCGTTTTTTATTTGGGTCATAAAAATACATGTATTTTAGAATTAATTGTATCTATACTTTAAAATACATGTTTCTTATTATTTAAATAGGAATTTCATTTCTCCATATTTTAATGGTTTATCAACTGGAGTTTTGTCCTCTTGGCATAGTATGTTCATCCCTCTATGTAAATATCTTCCATAAAAATAATGTTTATAATTGAAAAATCTAATTTATTGAAGCAGAAAACCTAAATTTTCTGTAGATGCCAGGACAAAAGGAACTTGGGAACTATTAATAGTTTCTTTTTTTACTTCTTTAGGTCCTGAATATTACATGCCAGTCTCTAAGATTTAATATTTTCAGTAGAGAATCTGATTTAGAGGCCTTTAGTTCCTCTTCATTTTAACTGACACACACTGGCACCTCAACTTCTTTATATGTGCCAATTATTTTAGGAAATTTTAATTGTTACACAAAGTTTGTTCCTTTTAGGTTAGCATCTCTCTTTGCCAATGAACCTTGGAATAATTACAAGGATCCTCCTGGGTAAAAAGAGTCCCTTTAAGTCACCTTTTAATAATAACACCAATGACTGGGTTTTGTATTCAGCACAGTAGTGAAACTTTGTTATTGTAAAATACTTTTATTTTTATTGAGCTAAATTGTGTTTCCAAGACATTCTTACATTAACATTTTACAGAGTCAGTATTCTAGTAAAAAGGTTAGTAAAGTTTCAGTCACTTTCTCTTGTCACCTTTGCTGGTACAGTGCATATGGCTAACATGGCAACAATCAAATGAGTTCTCTCCCTCATTCTTTCTCACTCCCTCACTGTATTTTGATGACTCCAGTCGCCTGCCAGGAAGAGCCCAGAGGCCCCACTGATTCCTCCAATTATAGGGCCTCACTATTTCTCAATTGCTAAGTGACCCCATATGTGTGCCTCATTGGGTCCAGGCCTGTGGTTGCCACCAAGCAGGACACAGAGCACAGAGATGGGCAAGGCACAGCAAGAACAAGTTTTCCTTCAAGACCTTTAGGCCACCCCAGTGGGGAGCAGGGGAGATGGGTGGGAGGAGGGGCTGTGGCATATCACATGGTGGTCCCATTGTGGAGTCCTGGCTCAAATCTGTGTATCTGCATGTGGGCAGTGGGGCCTGCAAGGCCAGAGCAAAGGCCCAGGGTGCTTCAGAGGCCTGAGGAGGCTGGGATTAGAGACTGTAGCAGTGAGTATTATAATGGAAAGCCCCTCTGAATAAGAATTGGCTCAAAGTTCATAAATATTCAATGTGTGGTTTAAATTTTGGATTGTGAGACAGGTTGTTTTTATTTATTTATTTATTTTTACAGAAATTTGTAATGTAACTCTGAACACACAGGTTGTTGTTTTTATTTTTTATTTTTTTTACATAATTTTGTACTGTAAGTCTAAACATAAATAACAGATACTTCTAATAATATGACAATATTTAAATAATGTTTTTATCCAAAAAAAAATTGTAATATATAGATTTTTTTTTTATTTTATTCACCTAAGACAAAAGATAGCATATGAAAGAAATATTAATATGCTTGTATAAGGATGCTGGGATAGCTCATTGGTTGAGTGCTTGCCTCGCAATCGCAATGTCTGAGGTTCGATTGCTAGCCCCAGCCTGTGCAAACCCATATGCTAAACTGTGGCACAACTGGTAACTGCTGAGATGGCTCAGTGGCAAAGGTTCTAGCCTCCCATGCAGGAGGCCCCCAGTTCAGTTCCCCTCCCGTGTGACCCCACATCCACCTGTGTGGAATGAAACCATGTCACATCTAATAATATACAACTATGGAGACTACTCTGAGCCCTCCCCACTTATCTTTCTCTCTCTCTCTCTCTGTCACCTCTCAGAACAATAAAATAAATCTTTAAAAAAATGTTGGCATCAGCTCATCAGACTTTAGCCCATGTTTAAATGAATGCCTGTTATATATGTCTTTGAAAACTTGTGTGACCCTGCCTCAGTAAAGTATTTGAGTTTAAGTATGACTTAGCCACAAAAATGTTGGAAAATAATAGTCTATTTTGTACCAAGCACTTGGATAGCCTTACATTATCATTTTTAAAAAACAGTTAAGGAAAATGTATAATGAATTACTCTGTGCTTTATTTTACATAGTTTAACTTCTCCCTTATCTTTTTTAGTATGCCTTCAAGACAGTGTGCTGGCTTTCTGGAAACATGGAATGCAGGGTAAAAGCTTCAAATCAGATGAGGTAAGGTTTCTCAAATTATCTGCAGTTTTTCCCACAAAAGATTTTAAGTGTTGAAATGTTCATTTTATACATTTTCTCTCTGAACTCACATTTCCATGATTAGTGCCTTTAGTGCTATGAACTGATAAAGCAAAATTGCCAGTATTATTTCTTCAAATATTCAGTTTTGCATTTATTGTATAAGTCTACAAGGAATTTCACAAAGAATTGTCAAACATGAGTTTACATAATTTCAATCCATTAATATGCAATTTGTAAATATGGCTGCTTAACTTTTCTAAATTTAATAAGCCTTTTCTGTGATCTAGAAATGTATAGCTTCTTTTTTAATATTTAAAATTCTAAATTGACCAAAGGACTAAGAAAAATATAAGAAAATTAACTCATTTAGTAAATATTTATTGAGTACCAACTACTGGAAGGCATAGTAAATTATAATTATAAATAATTTCAAACCCTTAAAACATCTATGTTCCTGGTACTTTGCAAATAGTACTATTCATATTTCCATTTCTACAAGCATAGAGAGGTTAAGTAACTTGCCCAGAGTTACAAAGCTAGGGAGGAGGCAGAACCCAGATTTGAAGGGCCTCCAAAGATCAGCTGAGATAATCAGAATATGATTCATGCAGGAGATGGGACTTGAGCTCCCACCTTGAAAGGTGAATCCTAATAGTTAAGACAGTACTAACAGAGACATTTCCCACTTGTGTAAGTACCTATATGTTAATAATTCTTACAGATAATGGCCTCACAAATTTGTGGACTTACTTTAAAGCTTAAAGTCTTCTATTTGAATTACCTTTAGTTTTATCCACACTCTTATTCATATATAACTGAGTATTTCTACCTGTTATATGAATTAGTAATTAAGAGTGCTTCCAAGAGAAAATGAGATAAATCCTCTGTCTTTTAATATGTCAGTTTATCCGGTTACTGACCTGTGTCACTAAACATCAGCAGGTCCCTGCATTTACTGAAACCTACAGTCTTTCTTACTGCCATAAGATTAATTGTCCTTAGATTCTGCTTACCGGTACATTGTGTCACTCCTTTGGTTAGAAATCTAATAACAAGTAGAGATACCTATTCACCACATTGGGTACAAATTTTACTTCCTATTTTCAATTCACTTCTTCTGCTTATGTTCTCACATTTTAATTTGGGCCTAGGTGTAATATTCATAAAGTAATGTTCAGTCATGCCAGTACACGATGATTGAAACTTTCTGAACCTATACTCTGAAAATTAGCTCCACCTAGTATAGTGCCTAATTTATTTTCTGATTCAAATTTATTATTTCTACTTCCCAGCTAGACTACAAATTCATTGTTACCACACTATTTTTATACTTATTTTATGCCCACACTGTTGTAGTTTGGATTCTTTCAAAAGCTGACCTTAAGACCAGGGTGCACATGCTGGCAATTTATTTGGTAGTAGATTTCAGAAAACATATGATGAGGTGAGGAATATAAGATGGAGGGGCAAAGGGCCAGTAAAGAGCACATTAATAAGTAGGTTTCCACTGTGGGCAACCAGGACTTAGCCCCATACCACCTACTGAGTGCAGAACACACTTCAGAATTGACCCATTTGAAGGTGCGAAGTCTGGTGCATTTATAAACAAATTGCTATCCCTGTTGGTTAAGGATTGCCCTGGGTAGGGGAGTGTAAACTCCTGATGCTTTGGTAGACCTGCCCGTGGCTGAGTGTCTAGAAGGTAGAGTAGAGGAACACCACAGTTATGCTCTTGTAAGACACTGGTGCATGGGCACAGGCTCTCCTGAAATCTGTGCTGTGATATGAAGGAAAAAGCAGGGGCTCTGCAGTCCCACAGACCTCTGTTTATATCTTGGTCTACCAGTTTCATGACCTTAAGCAAGTTACTTAATCTCTTTGAGCCTTATAGTTGTTTTTCTCTAATAATGTGGAAATTATATAACAATGTATCACAAAAGGTTTTACTAAGGAAACAAGTGATGGAGAAAGGAATGTAAGGAAAATGGCTGGCACATAACAGATGTTCCATAAATGTTGTTTTATTTCTACTGATAGGCAGTCAAAAAGTACTTCCTGAAATTAATTTTATTTGAGGAATTGACTATCAGAAATTATCATTCTGTTTAATAATTGCTCTAAATGATTTTTAAATTATTGTTTAAATAATATGGGACCTACGGTATACTGACAAGTATTTTCTCCCATAGGTTACCCAGGAGATTTCAGATGAAACAAGAGTTTTCCGCTTATTAGGCTCAGACAGGTAATAGTGTGATTTTACAATTACTAAAGGAGTTCAGTGGTTATGTTCTTAATTATACTGTCAGCCTGTGACTGTATTACAAACAGCTCTTAGAGGGTTTCTCAGCAACTTTGAGAAATTTCTCTGTATTTTTATTGAGAAAGAATATTTTCATTAGTCGATTAAGCAGTCTTTTGTCAGTGTGAGGATTGTCACTCTAGATAGTGATACTCAGCCAATAAAAAATATGTTAATAGAGGCATTTATGTTCCTAGTAGCATGACATATTTCAGCCTTCTTTGTTTTCATTATTTCTTCCTGGTATTTGCTTTCTATTATCTACTACTGTATAAATCCAACAGAATATGCACCTCCTAACATTTGCTTTTATATCAGAAAATATTCGACCTCAGTGTCTGAGATCAGTCTAAATTAGAGGGAATTATGTGGGTCTCTGTGATCAAAATGAAAGACAAGTTCCAAAACTGTGCCATCTTATGAAAAAATTTAGTAGATTTTATTCCCCAAAGTCTATATTGTCTACCTTCACAACTAAATAATAAATTGCCTATTTCTTCTTATTTTTCCACCAAAAGTTGTTACTGCAGCAAAATTGGCTGTAGTAGTATGCGTTAGTCCTAAGGCAAGGATTGAGAACCTCTGATCTTTAAGTTCAGTATAGTCAAAAAATAATTGCTTAGATATTAGATACTTAAGGAAAATGGGGTGGTAGAATCATGACCCCATAAGAATTTTAAGGAGACTTTTGTAAGGAGAAAAGAGATTTTTTGAAAATTGGCAACTATCTTAGTAGAAAAGGTAAGCCCATAGAGCCTGGCAATAAAACTTACTAACTAGTCCTGCAAAAAAGAAAAAGAATTTGAGAATCTCCAGGTTAAAGACTCTAGAATGGAAGGCTCTTTACTTCTCCAAGAACAGCTGACAAAAAAATTTTGGATCATCCAGTCATCCTGGTACAAATAGCACTTTTAACAAGACATAGTGTGACAGAATTCTGCTTAATTGAGGGTAGGTATCAGAAACCATTTCTCTTAGTTGTTTATTTCCTTCAGTCTCTTCTCCCTGCCCCCAAATCTTTTCATTCAGCTATTTCTTTTTTTTTTCTTCTCCATTCTGTTACAGTTTCAAAAAAAACCCTAGTTTTTTCAGATTATTGCCTTTGTTCTAAGTTATCATACTTGGGTATCTCCTTGATTTTAAAATACGTATCTTACCCAAGGTTTTTGTTTTCTCTTAATTTTTAAAGTAGTCTTAAAAACCATATTGTTTAAATATAAATATTTGTGACTAGGGAAAAAAAAAACCTAAGTATGTCAAAATATTAGCAATGGTTAACTCTGGACAGTTGGATTATATAGGTACTTTTATTTTCCCCTTCTACTTTTCTGTAATGCATAATATACATATTACTTCTTTATTGTTTTCATTACAAAAATATGCTAGTTGTAGGACATTTATACAATAGAAAAATATGAAGCATTTATACAATTTTCCCCTCTTATTTCCCCTTCTAGGCTTTTCTCTGCATGGGGCACATAATTTATTTTTCTGTTCTCAAGCCCTCAACTACAGTGTAAATCCTGTGGGATGGCACTTTATTGATTTTTCTTCCTTTTCATCCTTTGATTGAATTCTTTCCTTGCTCTTGTTCCATGGGCCTCATTTCATACCTTTTTAACTAATTTTTTTATTATCTTAGAAGAACAGTTTGGACAGGTGTCTCTTTGAAATCTGTTTTATTCTCTCAGCCCTTCTTCTACCCCCTTCTTGTTAGTGTATATTCTAAAGCTTTTTAAACCTTTCATTGGAATATGTGAGTAAGCCAATTTGTTTTTAGCTGGAATAAGATAATGGAACTGTTCCAAAAGTTTTCAGTGTTTTATATTTATAAATTCATCAATTCTTAACCACTTCCGTTTTTAAGCTATAAAATATAAAACTGAATTTGACTGTGCAACTGTGAACTTTATGTAATCTTTTAAGAATGTGAACAATGATATTCTTTTCTGGTTTAATGTTAGTATTTGAAGCATGCAATCTGTTTTTACTCTTACACAAACCTTTTTTTTTTTTTGGTTTAATTGCAGGGTTGTCGTTTTGGAAAGTAGGCCAACAGAAAATCCTACTGCACATAGCAATCTTTACATCTTGGCTGGACATGAAAATAGTTACTAAACAATAGAAACTAATCTCAAATGACAGAAAAATGAATATACATCATTGAAAGCAAAAAATACCTTAAGGAAATTCAGTACAAACTACACTATTATTTGCTTTAACTGTTATGGGTTATATCTCAAAGGATCTGTACTTTAAGGTAGAATTCAATATATTCTGTAGCTGGAAACAGCTATTTTTATCTCTTGCCACTGTGTGGTGGTTGTATCAATTTCGCTTAATAAAAGCTATGAGACAGATAGTTCTATAGTTTCAGGAAACAGTCTTTTTAAAAAAAAAAAAACCTTTGTAACGAGGGTGCCATGATATTTTTAGGTGATTATCTTCAGAGATAAATTTAGTGACCATTTTCTCATTTTATACCATGTTTTATTCTTTTTTTAATGAACATAATTTGATAAAGAAATTATCAAATAAGCCTTTCACTTTTATATTGGCTGTTCTGTATGTTTTTGTAAAATAGAATATTTAATCCTTATTTATTAATCTCTTGCTGGAGTGGTATAATGTATCTAACTTTTAAGCAAAGGAAGGTTGCAGAGCAGCTTACAGTTTTTTATAATGTATAAAAATGTTTTGCTTTTAAGAGTAGTATTACTTTGAAGGTTTTAAGGCAGTGTGTTTGGAGGTTCAGTACATACATGCAATTTTGTTTAACACAAGTATTTTATAATACAATATTACTCAGAATTGCCTTAAATGGAGTTTTGTGTTTTCAACTACAAATAATTGTAGAGGCTCCTACAGAAGACATTGACGATAGTTGAAATATTATTAGAAGAGGTGTATATGTCTAGATGTGACTACCATGTGTATGTATTCTTGACAAGCAGTATAATATACCTGTGATTTTTTTTTTTACATTAGGGAAAATGCATAAGAAATTAATCTTCATATATAGTATCATCCCTAATGTGGGAATGGGGTGATGTATTTAACTGCCCATGATATATATTTTACTTATACTATATACCAGAGGGGAAACTGTAAAGCAACTACACATGTAATCTTGGGTTTTTCACATATATAGGTATTCATTTTGAGTAGGTTTAAGAAAAATAAAATCTTAAATGAACTAGAATTCCTGATGGGATAGTATAAATAAGTATTATGAAAACCAGTATTCTAAAACTAAGAAAGAATAAGGCCATTTTGAGTTTTGCTATTGTTAGTAAAGTGTCACATTGGTACCTGTTGTCTTAATGCATTTATTGAGAACAGTTAGGCATTGAGATTCTGAATAAAGTGGGTAGCAGTAGCAAACTATAGATTTATTTTGAGCAGTTACTTGAGAGGAAAACAGTATAACTATGTCATTTGGTCTTTAGCAATTCTGTAAAATAGGTATTATCATCATCTCCATTTTTCAGATGAGAAAATAGGGGTTTATAAGGTTTATGAGACACCCAATTCACACAGCAAGTTAGTGGTTGAGCCAGACCGTGAGTCTTGTGACTCTGTTCTCTTCACTATGCAATATATGCAAACAATAAAATGTTATGCAAATAAAGTATTGTTCTTTAAAAATGTGCATATGATTTCAGTAAATGTGTGGCTATTTATTTGTGGTATGTTAAATGTTAAAATAGGGCCTCTGCACTAAAGGACACTGGATATAATAGATGGTAGGGGACTGTACTCAAAACAGGAAATATTTACATACTGGATACAAAGACCAGTATCCTTAGGCTGACCATATTTCCTTGAGACAAAAACAGGATATTGGGATGACAAAAATGGGATGGCGTTGTGTAATACTCTATTCATGAACAAGTAAGATGATAACAAAGGTTTTATTACATGAACATACTGAGCTAACGATTATTCTTCAGTGACATACTCATACAAAAATTTAGATAGATGTAGAGGGGGACTGTAGTTTACCACAATCATACTATGAATATTTCTCCAATCAAGTAATCTTACACAGCAAATTTCAGTCTTTCAACACCTTATAAAACTTCTCACACTGCATGACACAATTTTGTTTTATAACTAAGATAGCCCTCATTGTCTCAACACAATGTAGATTTCTCCTTTGACTACATACTATTCATAACAGAATATTCTTTCAACAGTGCCATACATCCCGGAAGACAAAGAATAAACCCTACAGTATTACAAAAGTGAAAAGTCTAGTCTTTTCACTTGCTTCAGAAAAAATCTTTACCCATCTATCAGCTACAGAAATGTTTTATTTGTTCAATATATCCAGCTGCCTCTCAATTGTAGATTTTATGAGGTTCCGCTGACCGAATACCCCCAAGTTTCTGTGTGTGTAATGAGTTCCTCCTTAGGCTGTCCTGTATTTCCATTCAGGTATCTTTAGCACCTACTTGAACATTCTCAGTGTTTTCTACACTGCACTTCCACTTGTTGATATATTATTCTAAGCTGGTGTCATAGAAATTCTCAACTACTTCAAAAAATTTAGCCTCATCAATTTCTCCTGAATCTACTAACATTTTCAGTTGTTTTCTGACATCAGTATTTACGAACACTTCACTTTTTCTGGACTCTAAATTATTTACAAGATTTTCAATGTTTATGGCTTACTTCTAGCTGAAATATCTTTTTTATTTAAACTAATGTAAGTTTGGAATGTAGACACTTGATCTGTTGCAAATGACAACCACAATTTCAAATGGAATTTCAGATCATTTTTGCAACACAATGATACTTTTATTGAGAAAGAAAATAACTAAGCCCATTAAACATGCTTAAAATTCTGTCAATTGATGGGCCCACGGACAACAATCTTGTATTTTCATGAAGTATAATTATTTCCTGCAAAGTCACAAAAGTTTTTCAGTTCTTTATCTCTGTATATGGAACTGTTTGTATACTTTCACTGCAAAACATTTGATAACAGTTGGTAAATAGTTGACAGCACCTGGTAGACAATTGTGCCCCACTACCCATGCTGATAATCGGCTTCTTCAATTCAGTTTCAAGTTTTCCCCACACATTGTTTTTGCCAAATCTTTTACAACCACCAAAATTGTTCATGATACCTGCACACAAAGCAACAATTTTGTTTTGTAAAGCAAATTTGTCAATTCCTTCAACATAGCACACTATATATTGGAGGTTTCACCAGGTAAGGAAAAAAACTATAATTGTGTCTTGAACACCAAAATTTGGCAAAAAGTATTGCACAATGACTAGAAAAAGTTTGATGTCTTTTGTTTGTTGCATCTAAAGTGATTGTAATGCTTTTTGTCTTACTCAAATCCTCTTTTATTTTGCCCAATATGTATGATGATAAAACATTGGTAATTATTGCTTCTAATTTGGTACATGCTGAAAATTGTATATTTTATTTATTTTTAAGATTTATTGTTTGAGAGAAGGTGAGAGAGAGAAGGGAGAGGACCTAGAGCATTGTCCATAGTTGTACATCATTAGTTGTGACATGGTTTGATTCCACACAGGTGGATGTGGGGTCATACAGGGTGGGAACTGAACCAAAGGCCTCCTGCATGGGAGGCGAGAACCTTCACTGAAATGCCTTCTCAGCAGTTACCAGTTACACCTCAGTTCAGCATGTGGGTTTGCACAGGCTGGGGCTGGAAATCAAACCCAGACTTCCCAATTTTGAGGCAAGTGTTCAACCACTAAGCTATCTTGGCATTCCCCTGGTCCATATATTTTCTTCATCAATATTGGCAAGCACTTATTTTCATGAAAATGTTGGCTCTGATGCACAGTATGATAAGCAAAAAGAGCTTCACTTGCTACAGTTTTACCACTTTCAATATCACTAGGTCTCTTAAACAACTGATGTTTTTAACTGAAGCCAGAGTCTTTTCATCATCCTTATGTTTCTGGCTACGTAGATGTTGGTTGATGTGACTTCTGCCTTCATGAACAATGGAAGAATGGACATTACAATATTGGCATACCACTTTTGTTCCATCACTACACAGTTTGTCTGGTTTAATAAACTTGCGTTTTTTTGGGAGATTGTCATCAAAACTGCAGTTTCGCCTCATTGACATTACAGGGGTAGACTTAAGACTTAAAAATATATTTAAACTACCATCTATGAGTAACAAAGTCACCAGTTAGCATACAGGCAAAATAAAAACTAACGTTACAGCAGAACATGTCGCCACAAATGAGCAAGGCCACCATCACCTATGTATGTCTCTACACCTCGTTACAGTGCATTTGCTTAATTGAGTCAGAAGCACAATGGATTTCTAGTCAGTTCAGTGGTAGGAGATCAGTTTGCCAGTTGCCAACACTCAGGAAACGATATGTGTTGAATGTGGGACTCCGATCATGGTAAGCGTTGAGAATGTGTTTGCTCCATTTTTCACTAGCATTGTTCTCTCTGGGCAAGAAGCCTGGCCCTACAATATATAAAGTGTACTGTGTTAAAATCAGAAATGAAATCATCCACACCTGAAAAAATAAAACCATACTACAACAAAACAACTGCAGCTCCCTTTGTGGTCTCAGGCTATAGGAGACCTAAAAAAACCAAAACAAAAAACCTAAACTGACTGCAAAAGAACATAGAAAGGGGCACAAATGAACACTACTGCATATTTAGAATACTTATAAAATATTACACAAGCAGTAAAGAGATCTATATGACACACCACACTGACCACTAATGCAGGACTACAGTGGACAGTGCAAAAAATCACACCAAAAAGAAAAAGGAATGAACTCCCTAACTGCTATCATAAGCCAGTATATGCTAATGTCCCACTGGAGAGTTCCACTGTTAAAATTATATATATATAATTTTATTATATAATATATATAATATATAGGTGAGCTTGTTCGGTAGCCCATGTGCATTGAGACCCTCCTGGTTCCCACACACTGACTGGGGCTTAGCGACCACCTCTTGAATTCTCCGCTGCTGCAGGTAAGCAAGGGGGTGGTCAGTGTCTGATAGCTCAAGAAGTCTGGCTCTGACTAAATAAAGTAAATGGAACTTCCTCTTTAGTCACACTAGTAGTTTTACTAGACACATTGATTAGCATAGAGCCTTAGGATAAATAACCCATGTTCAGTTTTTTATAAAAAATTTAAAATGGGCCAAAATTGATGTTAAAATGATGTGATGGTCAGGAAATATGAAAAAGCAGTACTGTCCCATTTAAAATAATACATATGGTCAGCCTAAGTATCCTTTCACCAAGTGATTTAGCCAATTTACCTAATACATAGAACCAAATAAAGACAATAAAAATGAGGAAACAGAAATATATCCCAAATGAAAGAACAGGAAAAAACTCCAGAAAAAGAGAAGAAATGGAGGCAAGCAACCTACCTAATACAGAGTTCAAAACAGTGGTTATAAGATGCTCAAGGAACTTACTGAGAACTTTTACAAGAGATAACAAGCATAAAAAAGGACATAGAAGCTGTTAAAAAACAAACAAACAAAAAACCCAATCAGAAGTGAAGAATACAATAACTGAAAATGAATGTACCAGGAGACTAAATGAAGCAAAGGGTTGAATCTGCAATTTGGAAAACAAAGCAGCAGAAAACACCCAATTGTAAAAGAAAAAAGAAAAAAATCCAAAAAATGAGGGTAGTTTTTTGGGGACATCAAACAACATTCACATCATAGGAGTACCAGAAGGACAAGAGAGAATTCAAGGGATTGAGATCATATTTAAAGAAATAATGCCCTGAAAACTTTTCTAATCTGGTGAAGGAAATAGACAAGTCCAGAAGCATGAAGAGTCTCAAACAAGATGAACCCAAACAGGCCCACACCAAGACACATTATAATTAAAATGGCAAAGGTTAAAAACAGAAGCAGCAAGAGAAAGGCAACTAGTAACGTAAGGAAGCTCCCATAACATTGTCAGATGATTTCTCAACAGAAATTTTGCAGGCCCGAAGGGATTGGCACAATATACTCAACATAATGAAAAGGACCCACACCAAGGGTACTCTACCCAGCAAGGCTATCATTTAAAATCAAAGGACAGATGCAGAGCTTCCCAGATAAAAGTTAAAGGAGTTCACCACCAACAAACCAGTATTATTAATACAAGGAATATTGGACTTCTTTAAGACACACACACAAAATCAAAATTATGAATAATGAAACAGCAATAGCTACATATCTATCAACAAATAAATAGTTGGTCAATGTAAATGGATTAAATACTCCAATCAAAAGACATAGGAGGGCTGAATGGTCAAGAAAACAAAAATTACATATGCTGTCTACAAGAGACTCAGTTTAGATTGAGAGACACAGACAGAAAGTAAAGGGATGGAAAAAGATAACTGCATGAAAATGGAAATGAAAACAAACAAAAAAAGCTGGGGTAGTAATACTTATACCAGACAAAACAGACTTTAAAACAAAGACTATAACAAGAGACAAAAAAGAACCCAATAATCCTACTTCTGGGTATTTATTCAAAGAAACCTAAAACTCTGAGTGGATGTGTGCATCCCTATGTTCATTGTAGCATTGTTTATAATATCCAAGATGTGGAGGCGGCTTGGGTGTTTGTTGATGGAAAAATGAATAAAGAATAGATAGTACATATACACAATGTAATATTGGTGGGCCATGGAAGGGAATGGATTCTTGCTATCTACAGTGGCATAGATCAACCTAGAGGGTATTGTACTGAGTGGAGTGTCAAGACAGAGAAAGACAGATGCAATGTGATTGAGCTTATATGTGGAATCTACACAAAATAAAACAGAAACAAACTCATATGCAGAAAACATTGTGATGATTGCCAGATGGGAGGAGGGTTAAGGGTATAAGATGAAAAAGGGGGAAGAGTTAAGAAATACATCTTTGCAGAATAAGATTTTCAAGTTTGGGGGGTAGATAACCCAGAAGAGATATTGCTGGGTCACATGGTAATGCTAAATTTTTTTTTTTTTTGTAAAATAGGGCCATTTTAATGTTCTTTACAATAAATTAAATAGTTTTCTTGATGACTGCAGACATGTAAGTGTTTGGTAGTACTCAGAAACATCGCAATAAAGGTGGTTTTTCTGATTGGTGTACAGTCTTCAATATTAATGAGTTACTTGTATGAAACTGCTGTCAAACCAGTAAGACTGCATTTATACATCCATCATTTTCAGGATTGTTGGTAACTTGGGCATATTTCCCCCAAATAACCTTGCCTCCTGTGTCACAAGGCCCAACTCGCTCACGTTCACCTCAATGACTGTACCTTTGGTAATAACGCCCAAAGTTGTATAAAGCAGGGATGAGGGATTTTTCTTTACACCAAGTATTGGTAGGCAAAAGGTAGCTTTCAGTTCGGGATGTGTTACGTGGGCCTTCTTGAAACGTAAGCCCATTGACCTAATGAATCTTTCATATTTAGGTGGTTTTCGAGTAAAGCCATCTCCAACAAAGCAGACTTTAGTAACCATCCTCTTCCATGCTTTCTTCTTTCTCTTTCCTGTTCGAATAACTTTTAACACCTCTGTTTCTCCCTGGGCACGAACTTTGGGCAGAGGGACTTCCCATTTTCCCGCTTTCTCTTTTCGTTTTTGTTTAATCATATTGGAAAGTACTTTAGCTCGGGACTGCCCCTCTCTGTCCAGTAGATATGCAGGTACTGCTCCTTGTGGAGTCTTTTCATCATTCTTTTGTTTGGTGTTTCTCTTTTCATGCATCT
>PVKE010012034.1:0-39087 GCA_004027555.1 Craseonycteris thonglongyai
GGTTGTCTTATACGCCGGAAAATACGGTATTCTTAACCCCCATACCTTATTTCATAAACTTTATCCAATAGCTCTAGATTCCTAATTTAGCAAGAAGAGAATTTTAAATCAATTGCCCCCTCCTCCTCCTAAGATCCACAGGAAGTTTGAGGTTGGGGTGCCACCATGGTCAGGTTCTGGTGAGAGCTGTCTTCCAGTTGCAGATGGCTGCCATTTTGTCATTTATTAAATTCTGGTATACTAACACGTTAGACTGCAAATGTGGCTAAATTTCAGATTCTTCACAGCTCTAGACTTTATCCCACTTAAAATACGTTCTGAATTTCCCATTTGGCCACACATGAAACTACAGAGGTCTCGGACTCCAGCTAGCTATGAACAATTTTTCTTCATTGATCCAAAGCAGCATTCAGGAGACTATCTCATATTGAATTCCAGGTTGAAAATACTCTTTCCTCAGAACCTGAATGCATTTTTATAGTATCTCCTAGTATGACTATTGCTGATGAGGTATGACACCAGATTTCATATTCTTTTACTGAGTTCCCTGTTCATTCATGCTTCTGTTGTTTTCCTCTTGGGTGCTTCTATGGTGTCCTCATTTATATATGATCTTATCACATCCTAAAACAGTATGGCTTGGTATGCTAGTTCCTGATTAGCTCTGATGCTTGGAAACCCTCATCTAAAAATCCTGTTATATACAGAAGGCCTATATGTTGAGACATCTTGGTCATCAAACATTCTTTACCTGAACAAGAAACTAGAAGTTAGGACTACAAGTGGTGGCTGTCACAGGATAGATGCTCTTTTGGGTTGGCATGTGTTGATACTAGGAAGTAGTTAGCATGACTTTCCAAGTTCTTTGGGATAAACACATGAATAGGAGGGTCCAGAGCTCTTGTGACCTAGCAGGACCCTAACCACAAACTGGTTATATAGGAGGGCTGATAATTAAGTTCAAGAACTTGCCACCATGCACTTAAGTTAGCAGCTCTGTACAAATAACTTCATAAGGCAGTGTCTCACAACTGTGTTTATGTTGATGTGTGGCAGTGCCTTGCTAAGTGGCATTCATTATTGTTGCTGCATGTTTTTGTGTGCCATCAAGAGAATGTCATAGCTTGAATTAGAACAATGAACAAACATTAACTTTCTTGTTAGACTTGGCAAGAGACGGAGTGAAATCTGGGACATGTTATTCCAAGTTTATGAGAATAATGCCATGAAGAAAATGGCAGTGTACAAATGGATTACACATCTTTCTGAGGAGAGAGAAAGCGTCACTGATGAAGAGAGGCCGGGGCAGCCAAAAATGAGCAGAACTGACAAAAACGTTGCACAAATTTGTCATATTATATGTCAAAATCATTGGCTGACTGGGAGAAGCATAGCAAACCAAATAAACATCAATAGAGAAACAGAAAAATCTTCACTGAAAATCTTGGCATGAAAAAGGTGAGTGCGGAAATGGTCCCAAAGGAGCTCACCAATGAACAAAAGCAAAGGCGACTTGAAGTTTGCTAAGACCTTTTAGAGAGGCAAGACGATGCTTTGGGCCATGTTATCACTAGTTATGAAACATGGGTGTACCAACACAACCCTGAAACAAAGCATCAAAGTGCACAACGGATGTCAGCCAATTCTCTGCAATCAAAATAATTCCATCAGTCCAAATGAAGAGTTAAAACAATGTTGCTAACCTTTTTTGATATCAGAGGGATTGTTCACCTCAAATTTGTACCAACTGGATAGTCAACCACATTGACTATTTGGAAATGCTGAAAGGCTGCATAAAAAAAGTCATTAATAGACAAAAAGGATCTAAACTTTTCACCAACACCTCATGGCTCTTGTATCACAACAATGCACCAGCTTGCATGGCATGTCTATGAGGGAGTTTTTAGCCAGTCAACAAATAACTGTATTGGAAAACCCTCCTTACTCACCTGATCTGGTCCCCAATGACTTCTTTCTTTACCTGAAGTTAAAGGAAATATTGAAAGGAAGACATTTTGATGATATTTAGGACATCAAGGATATACGATAATGGCTCTGAAGGCCATTCCAGAAAAAAAGTCCCAAAATTGCTCTGAAGTGTAGACTAGGTGCTGGCATCAACACATAGCTTCCCAAGGGGAGTATTTTGAAGGTGACCATAGTGATATTCAGCAATGAGATATGTAGCACTTTAGGATGAGACCATGAACTTAATTGTCACACACTGTAAGAGAACCGTTCTACAGGACTCTTGAGAGAGGCATAAGGGAGGCAGGCACTGGGACCCTGTGACTTTAATAAATTAACTCTGCTCAGTGCCTTAACTTACAGAAAAATGTATTCGTTATCTAGGTTATTGAAACACTTGGCATCACTTAAGTGCAGTCTGAGTTTCTCATTTCTGCTGGCCTCTCAGCCTAGACTTGGGTCTTCTTTTATTCATCCGATTCCACACTCCATCAGCATTGTTGAGTTTGCCTATATGAAGTCTTTGAAGTATAGTTTAGTTTTGTTTGTAAACATCAATTCCAGTCTCCATTTTGGAATATTTGCTGTTTATTATATGTTCTTTAATCATACAACCAAGGACCATCCATAATATAGTTCCAGTGAGATAATGATGCAATTTCCCCCAGAAATTTGTAGTCCATCAGAAACACTGGCATTTGTACAGCATACTCTCACTACATATACAGTCATTGGGATAAATATGAAGAATATAATCATATGTCAAGAAGAATCGCCAAGTAATTTATTTAAACAATGGCTACAACTGGGCTTTCTCCATTTCCTGTGTCTCTAGTAATTTAACCTACAGCATTTCATTCATGACATTTAATCAATACATGCAAATCACTTCAGAGGCCTATTATATCCTGAATTCATTAATCTACTTGAGCAAGAGACAAGCATATAAGAAGGTTTTCTTGGCTGAGGTCATAAAGGAGGATGGGTAGTATCAAGTCCCATTATCATAAGTCCTTGAGAGAGTGTAATAATCTGAGCAGTAAGTGGTCCTTTGGGTTTGTTTTTAATTCAAGCAATTTTTCAGTTAGATCTATTTTGTATGAACTTAAGAACACATCCATATTGCTGTTGCTTTCTCCTCTTGCCTCCCCTCTCCCCTGCTCTCCCTCCTCCTTCTTCATTATTATTATTACTGTTTCTATCCTACATGGTACTAATAGAAAATACAGTACATTTGTGTCTTTCAGAGGTCAAGATATCTTAGTTATCATGCAGTAGAAGGGTGAAAGGAATGTAGTAAAATTTCATGCACACCAGTCATCAATAGGAATTTGGTTTATGGTTGTACAATAAGAAATCAATGATATCAGATGTTCTATTATGACATATTGTAACACATCTCTTAATCTTCAGGCTCTTTCTAAGAGCTGATTTACTAGAGGTCTAAAATAGATACAAATTAAGCTTAACATAATATGATGCAGGACAATTAGACTACTGTTGTGTTAAAGAGACATAAATGGGATCACCTTTTATGAAACAAGCATGTTGCAGAGTTTCGAAATTCTTATTATCTGTAGTAGGGAAGAATAATGAGACATTTTGTGATTGTGGTTCTTTTTATTCCTTTCTTGCATAGTTCATCTGTTAGACTACTTTTGAAGTGCATCATTTTATGGGCATTATTGCTAGTCTCATTAATAAGTCTAAAATGAGAATGTTCACAGGTATGTCCTAATCACATGCATCTGATTTGGATGGTCAAAATGTTAATGCCTCACATATGTTACGAGGTTCTGTGCAACGGCTGTGTCACTAACACCACATCTCTAATAAAGCAGCACTATTTAAATGGCTTATACAGAAGAATGGAGTCCTACCAACATGAACTAGCTAATCTCTCTCTAGTGAGTACCTAATAAGGAATAAATTATATTTGATCAACACATGATTTCTATACAACTGAAAGAATGAGAATGATCTCTAGTCACACATACTTATATTTTCTTATAGCGACACAAATAAATCTAAGATAAGAAAAAACTAAAATAGATATGTTAAAGGCAAAAATAAATAGGATGGATGGTGAAAGAAAAAAAGGAGTAAGGGACGTGAGACATTGGTTCATCTCTCTCCCATCCTTTTGATGTTTTTAGAGCATCTAAACACGTGCTATTGCTTTATGGAGAGGAGCCCCAGGCCTCAGCTGCAGTGACTGTTGCTTGCTCATCGGTCATAGCTGCTCCCTTTTCCATCCTCACCCAGGTTTGGGCTGCCTCCCTGTAATGCCTGGGAGGTTACATACCTTTGAAGTTCGGGGCACCTCACAGCTGACATGAAGTTAGTTATACAAGCCCCATGCATCAGAGTGGACATCTCCGTGCACAACCCCAGGGCTCCTACTGGCTCAGGAGGCTAGAGGGCAATCTAAACCCATGGAGATTCTTTTCTTCCCCTGCTCTATCTGGCTTCCCTGACTCTCTACAGGTTTCCCCTGAGAGTACTCCCTCACGACCTTCTCCATTTCAAACTCTGCTTCAGGGGAACCCTTTCTAAACCAAATTAAAGAAGGAGAGTCCAGAGAAATAGCAGGAAGATGAAAAGGCCTCACCTGGAGGCTAACTCTTAAACCATCCATGTAGGTGGTATAATGCCATTCTCTTTGTTTTCCCATTCCTAAATTAGCACATTTTATGTGTGACCACTCGAGGAAAGCTAGGTAAGTGGGTCCTCCTTATTGACAGTGGGTAAAATGATGACTTTGAATGTATCCATGTGCAGTCCTTACATTTTTACTTGCTTCTACCATGGTATTCCATTATATTGATATTAATTGTGTACATGTCTTATGCTGTGGATTAAAAGAGCAACAAAGAGAATTTTACTGAAACATCAAAGTTTTAGAATTAACTCAAATTAAGGAATTTTACTGAGTAAATGAAATAATCAATCATAAACATTATCTAGGAAATTCAAGGTCAATGACTCCATTGCTTAAGGTTATGTCAGGGATAGAAATACGTATTGTAATTCTAATGTTGGCTTTACTGATCCAGTATAAAGCATGAAATTAGGGACTTTCCATCCTCAGATTATCTCTTAGACCAAACTACGGCCCACGGGCTGCGTGCGGCCCAGGAGGGCTATGAACGTGGTCCAACACAAATCCATACACTTTCTTAAAACAATAGGAGATTTTTTTCTAGCTCATCAGTTATCATTAATGTAACTTATGTGTGGTCCAAGACAATTCTTCTTCCAGTGTGGCCCAGGGAAGCCCAAAATCGAACACCCCTGTCTTAGACTTTTTATACTTTCATGCTTTTTCTATTAAAAACAAATACCATAATAGTCATTATTGTCATATTTTGACTTTCTTCAAAAAGTGTATTCCACAAAATTGAGGGATCTGATTAGGTGGTTTATAATTAATCCTGGTTTATTACAACTCTATATTGATCCATCCATTCACAGAAGGATGTTGAAAGCTTACACTTACACATCTTATAGATTTGGGCAAGAAGGTATTCATGTTTGACTCTATTGATACTATTTTAAACATGTCATTAGTTGGCTGTTGGGGCCAAAATCAGTCATTGCCATATTTTGTCAACATATTTCACATATGTTAGTAGCTGACAGGTGGCCACCTAAGATGGTAGTCATAAGACTATTAGTAATATTACAAGTTACTACATCCATCTCCAAATGGTAACGTATTATATTTCTTTTTGCTTAATCTATGGCAATATCTTTTATAGGCTTGTTTCATTTAAGGGCTGTCTGGCTATGAGAATCAAAGAGAAAATTAAGTCAATTAGGTGATTTAAAAAATAATTAACAATAAGAAATCTGCAGTTAAGTCATTGCTTATATCATTTAATCAACCCATGTTCGAGATTCTTTTGTTCACTCGGTCTTTTGTCATCTCTGACAACGCCCACTCTCTGTCTAGATGAGAGTTAAAATACTGATCAATAACTTCAAAAGAACTTAGGAACTATCATTTTGTTAACTGGCCACTTCATTTTCAAGGACAAAATTATCATTCTGTAAGTAAGGAAACGAGGATGGATTTTCAGTAGGCAGCTGATGGGGTCTTCTACGGGACACAACAGAAGAATTTAACCCAGATTATTAGTTGTATTTATGCATATCAGGTGTATTGCCTGGTCTGAAAGAAAAGGTGACAGAGAAAGAAAATGTGACATTGGTGTCTTCTCCTTAGGAAACCCTTATTTTATGCTATCCTCTTATCTTTGCCTTTAAAGAATCTACTTATTTTTCAAGGTAAAAATTAGTATGCCATCATCTTCAATATAGTTTAACCCCAGTTGTAAAAATATTTTTATGGGCCTATATAGCAGCCTATATATTTTTTAGGACAATTATTTATATAATAAAGTACTGAACATTTACTTTTCCCCCAGATAATATTCTGGACACTGTAAATTGACAAAGATAAATGAGATTTTTAAACAAATAATTAAATTACTCAATCTCTAGAAAATCAAGGATGCCCATAAAGGGACATATGTATGTGTGTTTCTGTGTACATGTGTGTGTGTGTGAATTATGACTACTACTGAGGAAGGTAAGAAGCTGAAAAATGTGCTCATTTACCAAGGTGGCAGGATACGAGAATGACAAGGATGTGTCCGTGGTGAGACACAGCAGGCTTAGCATCAGGATAAAAGCAAGATGGGGTTTGCGTTTTAAACAGCTAGTTCTTACTGATGATTTGAAAGGGGAAAAGATTCAGGGAAAGAGGTAAATTTTGAAGCTATTACAATATTCTCTGTGAGGAATGGTGAAAAATTAACTATACTTATGACAGCAAGAAGAGTAAGGAGAAGACACATTCAATAAATACAAGTCATCATATTTTGCCTTCCATTATTGTTGACTGTATGTGTGTATGCCTTTTTCTAGAATATAAAGGACCAAGGGCAAAAAAAAATCTTTTTTTTTTTTTTTTTACTGCATGCATAGAATATGATTGGTATTTGATTGATTTTACTCTGAATTTATTATTTTCTATTGAAGGACATGAACAACTTAAATCATAAACACAGATAAATGTGTGTCTTTCCTCAGTATTTAAACCATAATGTACCTCGGAACTAAAAGCCAGTGACTTGACAGTGATCAGAGATTCAAGCACCATTCACATCATATAAAACCCGGCTGAATTAAATGTAACAGCAGACTGGCTTGGCTCTGCGCCAGTTCCTTCTCCAGATGGTTTGTACCTCTGCAGGTAGAGAAATGAAAACGAAAAGTGATCATCCTGCTAGCCTGGTGTCTCTGTGCCAAATAGAATTATTTACAAACATCTTTGAGACTAAAAAGAACATAACCATTCAAAGAAGGAAACCTGGTTTAAAGATAGTGAATGAGACTTGATTGAAAACAATCCTAGACTAAGAATTAAAGAGGCTCTGAAAACCTTCACTTCCCTTTTGATCCTTTCTCTAAATGGCTCTTGCAGGCCAACAGTCAAAATGGCTTTATTCTCAGAATAATATCGCTTCTGTTAAACTTAAAAAATTGAATGTGCCTTAGTCTCCATTGTTGAAAGAAACAGGAAAGAAGAAGGAAAGTCTTTGCCTTTTCC
This sequence comes from Craseonycteris thonglongyai, assembly GCA_004027555.1. NCBI lineage: Eukaryota > Metazoa > Chordata > Mammalia > Chiroptera > Craseonycteridae > Craseonycteris > Craseonycteris thonglongyai. Next base: position 7,586 of record PVKE010012034.1, read on the forward strand.
AGGCATGAAATCCCATTAATATTGAGTATGTCACAGTGCAATGTCTGGTTCCTTAGTACACTAATGCTACACTTAGTACACTCATGCTACAAGGTTAATAGGTTTGTTTAACTTAGTGTTTTCGGGCTCATTAGACAGTGTTTAGACATCACATATTATAATTATTAATCATATCTCAGTGGATGAAAGAACTATATTCCACCAAATATTTCCAAATCAGTATTCATCTTAGTGCCTATTAATTTTGTAAATGGAAAAACTAATGCCATACTATAAAGGATTGTGTGTATATATAATACTGTTCATCTAAGTCAATATCTATATAGGGTTTTAAAAATAATTTGTGCAAATGTTTAGAAATAAAAAACTTGTATTTATTTAATTATCAAGTTCTAACTGGAAATTACAATAACTGGATACTGTGTGAAAATATTGATTTTGTGTTTCCTTTCATACAGTAACCACAGAATGTCATAAAAATTCAATGCAGCATTATTTTTTCCAGCTTGCCTCTAAAGATTCACAGACTTTTAAAGGATACTCATCATCTGTCTTTCTGAGCATTTATGCTCCAATCTATAGCAGTGTAATCTCCTTAGGAGTTTGGACTCATAATTTTCTCAAAGAATTTTACTGAAATAGCTCTATTTTATCATCGAGCTTGCATTTTAAATAATTTCTCTTTCAAATACTAACCATGGGTTATAAATTTAAATGTTCCCTTTGTGGTTCCATCAATAAGGCCTTATAGGTATGATTTGTAATTATATCATAAGGTTGTTAATGCTTTTATTTGAGAAATACAATTATATAAAGTAACTCAAGATTCACTTGGATATAATATAAAAACATCAGTGGGATAGGTAACATTTTCATTACCCAAATGTATTTTTATTTTAAAACAAATTTGTGAAACAATATATAACTATGTTTGAAGCATAATATTTTAGTGAAATAAAGGTATATTCAAAAATAGGACTAACAGGTTTATATTTCAGATTATTTACTAGGCAACCATTTTAATTTAGCCATTTTCTTTCTCCAAAATGTACTTTCCTCCTCCTTTATTTTGGCATAACAAAATTTGCATCTTTTGAAAGAGGTTCAAGTAAAAATACATGTATACATTATCTGCATTTTTACATATAAGCCTAGCATTTTACAGGGTGAGTAAAAGTCAATCAGGAGAGAGAACAGTCCTCATATATAAAGTTTAGAGAATACATACAATATTTATTTGTAATTGAAATATAACTACATTAATTTTTGCTGATGTATGTAATAGAAAGAAATGTGCTTATCAAACCTTTGACTCATAATAGAATTATTCTTATCCTAAGTGAAACAGTGCTTCCTATACCAGTTCAGGTTTTCTGTGTTTCATCATACACTACACAGTCATCTTAAATTAGAATTACAAGGGCTGTCCGGAAAGTATCCAGCCATGTAACCATTCTCGTTCTACTGAGAATGGCTGGATTTTTTTCTGGACAGCCCTCATACATCTTCAAACATTTTACCAACAAAAATTCCCAATTTGGAGTCTACCAGCTAAGAAGAGACAGCAGGTGCTGGATTTACTCTTTTGCCTGAAATTAGTAACAAATGAACACAATATACAGGGCAGTCGAATTCAAGTTATTGGACATCTCACAATGATAGGGTAGTGGACCCTGAGAGATGGGGAAGAAACAAGGAGGGACCAGTTTGACCAAGCTCCACTCATGGAGAGAGTTTATAGACCACATGCAAGGAGTACAGTAGTTTTCATAACTGTTTTTCCTAACTGTGCGAGAACCTAGCGAAACGATTGAGCATTAAATGACCCAGACCAAACATCTAGAGATGTTCAGCAAGTGTTAGTTGGACATCTTGGCTCCAGAGTTTTAAAATAAATACAATATTGTAGGATTAACTAAAGCTTACCCTACCTTCTCAACCCCTCTGTCTCTATCACCAGAACTGACAATGGTTAGCATGGCTTGTCCCGTTGGCTTCAGCTGCCATTTCCACATGCCAGTTGGCAAGTGGCCATACCAGCAAGTCTTTGCCTGAGGACTTCCTTTGTCCCTCAGCACTCACCGTATCTGCATTTAGGGCAGGACCCAATTTCTTCATTTTAAAGAAGATTTTATTTTTTAGAGTGATTTTAGGTTCACAGCAACCTTGAAGGAAAAAATGACCTTAGACACAGACCTTACACCTTTCACAGAAACTAACTCAAAAGAGATCTTAGATCTAAATGTAAAAGGAAGTGCTAGGAAAAAAAACATAGGAGATAAATTGGGTGATATTGAGTTTGGTATTGAGTTTTTAGATATAACATGAAGAGCACAATCGAGGTCGGTAGAAATTGGTAAGATGGACACTACTAAAAAATATTTGCTTTGTGAAAGATACTGTTATGAAGATAAAAAGACAAGCCAAGGAGTAGGGGAAAGATTGACAACACACACATATAGATGCTAACGTACTTGTTTACAAATATACAAAAAAAAATTTAAATCACCAATAAGAAAACAAGCAAGGCAATAAAAAAAGGACAAAAGATCTGATCAGACATCTTACCAGAGGAACTGTGCTAATGCAAATAAGCATACAAAAGATGTTTAACATCACTTGTCATTAGAGAATTGCCAATTAAATAACAATGAGATGCCACAACATCCCTGTCAGAATGGCTGAATCCTCACACCGACTCCAAAAGCAGAAATAATGTGGAACAACAGGAAATATTCTCTCAGCTGGAACTGCACAATAACACCGCTACTTTGGAAGACAATTTCATAATTTTTTTACAAAGCTAAATAGAGTCTTATTACACAATCTGGTGATTGAGGTCTTAGGTATTTACCAGCCTTATTCGGGTCATCAAAAAACAAAAGTGTGAGAGTCTCAGCCAAGAGGAGCCTGAGGCAATAGGAAAACCAGAGGTATCCTCCTCCCAGGCTGGGATGCCCAGGCTCTGAACCTCTCATTTCTCTGCATTGGTTTATTTTTCAATGCCTTTCTAATTTGTAAAGAAACAAAGTACATTAAGTGTTAACAAATAAAAAAGAAAGAAAGAAAACTAGATATAATGTGATGTCCTGGGTGGGATCCTAGAACAGGAAAAGGAGTCCGGGTAAAAACTAAGAAATACTGAATAAAGGGTGGGCTTTAGTTAATCACAGTGTATCAATATTGGTCCATTTATTTCAACAAATGAACCACATTAATGTAAGATGTTATTACTAGGGGAAACAGATTGTGTATTGTATGGGAACTCTATTATTTTTGCATTTTTTCCGTAAAGTTAAAAATATTATAATTTAAAATGCTTATCTAAAAACATTTTTCATTAAAAAAAATCTATAGAATAAGCCCCAAAGTCAATAATATTGGATTTCCTTCTAATAACCTAAAATATCAAGGCGCATCTATCATGGTTTGATTCAGTTGTAAAACAGATTTGTATCTTGTGAAGTAATTCACACCATCTGTTGTGTTCCAAACATGCTTATTTAATAGTGCAAACAAAAACTTACTGGATCTAAACATTGTAACTACCCCAAAGTTTAGAAAATATAACACCCCTGTGAGTACCTTGCTCCTTAATTGAATGATTAGAATTTATCTTGTCACTTAATGATTATTTTACATGTGATTACATAACAATGCCACCCATACAGAAATGAATCCTGCCAACTGTTTGCCAGAATCCACAGTCAGAAAAGTCTTAGAATCCAGAGTTATGTGTTTATGTCCTGGGTTTGCCACTTACAATTATGTTATTCTTGGACAAAAGTTTTAAAATATTGACATTTTAGTTTCCCCTCCTGTACATAGGAAATATTAATATTTCCATAAATTGATTTGACATTTGATGCAATACACAATAACTGTGTATTCACACATTAAATATTACAATTATATTCAGAAAAAAAACCCAACCCTATCCCTATGTAGCTTTGAGCATCTTTGTATCGGTCACAATAGCAGATAAAAAGGAGAACTGGAAAAACCAGAATGGTCGATCGATTACATTCAAAGAGAGGCTACAAGCTGGAGAAAAGCGTTATCTCCAGAAATTGGGAAGTGAATAGAACATGAAGGAACTGACAAGGAGAAAATTCTGAGATGTTCTAAATTAAATTACAGCATCTGGAGAGTGAAGAGAGGGAGACAGAACTGCTAGTCTGTTGATGGCTGCGGGCCAGCTAACAAAAAGACGGCTCCGGTTGCTTCCATTGCCTGTTCGAACTTCAGATTCATTTCCAGGTGCAACTTCTGTATATTTTCTTAGCCGGGCACCACTGAACTCCAGGAACTTCTGCTTGTTTGCACTGGGACTTTCCAGGCTGCTGCCCATAGCCAGGGGACATTTCTTTCTGCTGACTCTGACCCCCCCCCCCCAGAGCTGGCCGGCTTCAAGTCCCCCACCCCTCTGTCTATAGCTCACGCAAAATCTTTCAGAAAGCTTACTTCTTTCTTCCTTCTCCTCCCACCTTGATCTATAAAAACTTGCAAACCCTGAGACAAGACATGCATGTCTTTTTTATGGTGTTGGTGGTTTGGACTCCATGATCCTAGACTGGTGTCCTTTTTGGCTAGCGTTTTTGGCTCAATAAAACCTTCCTTTAAAAAAAAGAATTTCAGCCAAAGAAGTGAAAATCTTTAACACAGAGAGGAAATGTGTGGGTTATGGAGAGAAAGTAAGAAATCAAAAAGTGGTAGCATCTGCCTTTCATTGAGATGCCTACATAGGAGAGAACAGGTCACAGGGGTCTTTGCTGTTAAATGATTATCTCATAGATGTAAGATTTTTCACCGAAGAGGCACAGTTGTAGCAACTCCCTGATGTAGCTTTCCCCCCCATGTTGTCGCAGGAAATTAGACTGCTTAAAAACGAGAGACACCTGAGAAAAAGGCTGCAACCAGGATACTATGTGTCACCTCCAGAACGACCAAACTCATATCTTTCGAGTCCATCCACTCGTAGCAGCCTCATCCAGTTTCCAGGTGGCTGACCCTGCTAACTGGCGTTAGAAGCCACAAGTAATGTGACCGTCCACCCAATTATGACCCGTCACACGCTCTGTGCACAAGACGAGAACTGTTTAATGCTCACTTCATTTTCACTGCATAAGTATAAAGGTAGTGCGAGACACGCTAGACAGCATCTTGATCGCGGTAGACCCACAAGTCCCAGGGAGAGACGTTCCACGTGGCTGCACAGGTTCATCACTAGGGAACAGCTGTGCAAATGAGGATTCTGAATGGAGTGGGGTCACCACTCAGCAAGCAGCCTCGCCACAGACAAAAAGGGGCACCTGCCAACACGCGAGCTTCCTTTAAAACACTCTGGAAAGCGTGTGGCATATTGTGTTGCTCACAGAGCAGGCACGGCTCTGGGTGGCCATTTCCCTAAATGGAGAAAGAAAAAAGAAACATTTTTTATCCTCTACCAGATTTGATTCCATGTCTTCAAAGGAAATAGAAGCCTCTAGGAGAGCTATGGATGATTGAGGTGCCTTCCTACGAAAGCAGTGTATTTATGCACTTTAATACATTCACAGAACATGGCCCAAGTCAATTCTCTTTTTTCTGTTATCTTCCCCCATGCCCACATCGCTCCACCTTTTTTTTTTTTAATGTTCCCATCTCCTCATCCCCTCCTCTTTGGCAACCATCAGCTTGTTCTCTATATCTATGGGTCTGTTTCTGATTTTTCATTCATTTTATTTCTTCTTTTAGACTCAACATAGAAGTGAGATCATGTGGTATTTGTCTTTCTCTCACTTGTTTCACTTAGCATAATACTCTTTAGGCCCACCCATGTTGTCACAAATGGCCAGATTTCATTTTTTTTTTTTAAGATTTATTTTATTGTTTTTGACAGAGACTGAGACAGAAAGACACAGAAACAGAGAGAGAGAGACAGAGAGAAGCGGGGAGGGACCAGAGCAGTCTCCATAGTTGTATGTCATCAGGTTCGACATGGTTTTGTTCTGCACAGGTGGGTGGAGGCCATGCAGGGTGGGAACTGGGCTGGGGCCTCCCACATGGGAAGCTCACCCCAGTTCAGCATATGGGTCCGCACGGGCCGTGGCCGGGATTCGATTCTCAGTCCCCAGGGCTGCAAAGGGAGCATTTAACCCACTGAGCCATCCCAGCTTCCCCTCATTCTTTTTTTATAACTGAGTAATATCTATTGTGTAAATATGTGTGTGTGACTGTGTTTGTGACTGTGTGTGTGTGTTTATATGTGGGCCACGCACCACGCAGCAGACTTGCGCGCATGCGCACCACACGTGCACACGCCGGAAGTGGGTCTTCTGGGTACCAAGCACCGGAAGTGCCTGTCCAGGCACCTAGCAATGGAAGTCTCCAAGCAGCTGCTCCTAACAACCCGGCACATAAAGCACATTCACAGGCTGCTTCAGTACAACAAAAGAGCGAGACCCATAGAGATCCACAGAAAGGGCTGGGGCACCAGGGAGCCCTGTGGTGTTAGAGGGGCTGTGGTTCAAATCTCCCTCCGTCTTCTTAGGGCTCACGGGGCCCCAGCCAGCCAGCCTGGCCAACCTGCCAGGCAGCTGCTGGCATTCCCGGATACATCGCCAAGCCCATGTTGGTCCCTTTGAGTATCATCTCTGCAATGAGGAGTCGATGGAATCCTCAGCCAGGCTCGTGGGCGTGTTCTGGCAAGGAAACAACCCTTCCACACACCATCCCGGGTTGCAGCAAGGGGACCAGGCCTTCCTCTCCCAGCTGGCTGACCCCTGAATGTGCACCACCTGGAAGAGGAACCTTCTTACCTATTTAGTGCCTTCACCTGCCAGACCGTCTGAGTCCCTGACAGTTGAAGGCATCACCCTGAGCCCCTGAGAAATAAGCCCATAACTCCCCGACATGCACCTGGCAGCTCTTCCCCACGTCCACCCCAGTGCATGGTAGCTGCCACTAATTACCAGTCTCACCACTCTCCACTGATTTCTGAAGAGCTCTAGCCTCCTTAATCTCTTCTCTTTACTAAATGATTCAAGAGCCCTAATTGCTATCGGTCTTCATTATGGCTCTTAATTCCTTTCGTCAAAATGGTTTCAGTTTCTCTCTAAACAACTCAAAACATTTCGAGGCATCAGCCCCTTATTTCACCTTTCAGTTATTTTTTAATGGTCATTCTGTGTTTTTAAAATAAATAATATCAATGTCATTGTGAAATAGTTATGTGATACATAATTTTTGTTAAGGGCACCTTTTAAGCCTATAGGAAATTTTTATAAAGTGTTTTTTCATTAGGAAGTGTAAGGACAAATAAAAGTTAAAGATAAGAGGCTTAATTCTTTCTCTTGAAAATAACAGAAGAGATCCCCCTACCCCTCCTTTTTGTAACTTGTTATTTAAAGTATAGCTGACCTACAATATTATGAGATACTGGTGTGTTTTTCACTATTTATATGCCTTACAAAGTGTCACCATGATCAATCAAGTAATCATGTGTCAATGTACAAAATTAAGATACTATTGAGTATCTTCTCTATCCTGTATGTTTCATCACTATGACTTACTTGTTTTATAACTGGAAGTTTGTACCTCTTACCACCATTAAGTTCTTAAAGAGGCCAGAAACTCTTTTCTTAATGACCACCAAATAAAGAAGAACAGGTTTAATTACGGTTATGTATTTTTCTTAACGGAGAATGTAGTACTTACGCTACTATGGTGATAGCCTTAAAAGGAGGTCCATTTTGACTCGTTAAGAGGTATGCCCACTTGCCACCAGGCTGACTCGCACAGACTGATGAAAACTTAGGCAACTGTTTCAAAGTGATATTAAAAGCTGCTTGGATCAAATAATTACATGCTGAGCATCACTGGACACCAGACATTTCATATGATCCAACGTTATTGTGAAAATTGATGTTGTTTCCTTTTTTACTTTCGTTTCTCAAAGCACAAGATTGAAATAAGCCTTGCTCGTATGAGGTAGTTTAGATATGTTTCCTACTCCCTGTGGGAAACCTTTATGATGATATCAGTTGTTTGGGGTATGTATTCAGAGAAATAGTTAATACTGCAAAGACCTCTGGCTGAACTCTGGCTCCAGGATCATAAAACCTCTCCCATTTACAGAAATAAATTACATTATGTTTTTTTCTCCTGTTTTATAGCTGAAAGTATCCAGTGTTTTGCTAGACAAACATCAAGCTATCAGACTGTCCCCATTGGAAGTTACTGACACATGCTTGATAACTGTGGCTAACACACATGAGAAGGGGCTGTGTCAAGATATCTTCTCCTGGGGGGCTATTAGTCTCTGATCTGAGATATACTGTGGGGGGAAAACGAGAAGGAAATAGTAAGCACTGACATTAGAGCCATTTATCACCTACTGCTGTGTGTAGAATAAAAGGATCCTCTTTCAAGATAGTCTATTATCTGCGGCTTGCTGGCTTCATGCTGTCATACGTTTTTTTCAGTAGTCAATAAATTGCTGAAGGCCACATTTGGAGAGTAAGTACTGCTGTACATCTAAGTTTATATAGTGTTCTTTTATTTACAGCAGCATTGGCCCATTTTCTAGAAGAATCTAGTAGACCAGGGAATAGTTTTTTAACTTACCAAATTATTTCACTGATGATAGTTTTACCAAACCTACTTTTATAATAAATAAACCAGCAACACATATATATTTAAAATCTTGCCCCTGCCTCAAAGTGCTTAAACAAGGACACACACACACACACACACACACACTTTCATTTAGCAAAAGTGGTGCTTACTTATTTTTTTCACTTAATCTCATCTCTGGTTTAATCTATGCATTTCTTTTATCTGTGTGTGCACCATATGGAATCCTATAAACTATACATTAATTGGTGCTTTCTTTTAACACCATACCCTCGCCTAGGTAATGAGGAATTAGGTCCTAAGCGCTATTTTATAAAATCAGGTTAGGAATCATCCAAGAGTGTTTACAGGTAAGGAATTTTCAACAGCCTTTGTTCTGCCCAGTGAGGCATTCACCCACTAATTTACTAGGGACAAGATCAATAGCCTGAACTAGATTGCTGTGCTTAACTTGAATCGAATTTATGCCATGTTTACAGCTGTTTTCTCTGATAGCATCCTTGGAGGAGATGAGTTGTTAATCTAATGTGTTTCTGCCGCCATTTTGCATGTGTTGATTGCTTCAATGACTTCCTAGAGATTCTTTATATTAAGCCCAAACTCATAGGCAGAAATCAATCAGAACAGCACTTTCTCTCTAAGGAGTATAGAAGACTTATTGGAAACAAAATAGTGCTTCTTAACTATGCTTAGCCTTGGGCAACGTATGTCCACAGGGCACACACCAGAAACAGTGAGCAGTATTATTCACTCCGGCACCACCACAGATATTGCATTAGCATTCAGTGCTGTGTAACAGATTACTGCAAAAGTATATAATAGTTCACTAGAACAACACACATTTACTATCCCACAGTTTCTCTGGGCCAGGAGCCCTAGCATGGCTTAACTGGGTCCTCTTCAAGACTGCAGACAAGGTGTCAAGATGGACTGGGTTCTCACCTACAGTTCATGGAAGGGTCTCCTTCCAAGTTGACTCAGTCATTTTGAACAAAATTCAAGTTCTTGGGACTGTAAGACCCATGGTTTCCTGCTTCATCAGAGCCAGACCAGAGAACAAGATTCTAGAGTGAGTCTGCTAGCAACATGAAATTCTATTTAAAAAAATAACACGATATCATGGTAGTGACAACCCATTGCCTTAGCCATACAAAGTAATATAATGATGGTAGTGACACTCCATCAACTTCGCCATATTCTAAGGGTTGAAAGCAAGTCACAGGTTGCTCCCAGATTCATGGGGAGGATATATGTGAGGACAGAAACACCAAGAGGTGGGGATTGTGGCCATTACCTTGAATCTGTCTGCCACATTCCAACTCCTGCCTCTACTGATTCACAGCCCTCCCAGACGCAAGCAGATCTATTCCCTTTCCAAGGTTCTTTCAGCCCATTATAGCACAAACGTGAAATCCCAAATCTCATCCTCTAACTCAGGTCTCAGTGCAGATTCAGTTTCTAGGTGGAATCTGTGAAGTACAGCTCCTAGGGCATAATCCCTCTCATTTTGTGAATGTGTGAAAGCAGAGACAAGTAATACTCCCATTTCACCCAACATACGATGATGCCACAGAAATAAGGGAACAGCTATAACAGCTATAGACTTATCAAAATAAAAAAGGGGAAAGCAGAAAGAGAAGGAGTTACAGATGGTCCATATGAGTTTTGAAATCTAGCTGGGCAAATAAATGTTGGGAGTGCCTGGATTAGATTTCAAGATTTAGGAATAATTCTCCATGGCTCTGACTCTTTATTCTGGTATAAAGGCCTCTCCCTCTGAGTCAACTGTCTAAACATTCTTCTCTCTGCTATTTTACCCTATATTGTCAGTATAACCATGAGGAATAGAATGATCATTATTAGAAATATTTTTATTAAGTAACAGAATAAAACTAGAATAATATTCTACTTCTGAGGTTATCTGTTAGTATCAATGTGGAAGAAGCTATCTTCTGTGAAACTGAAAATGAATAATATAAAACAAAATTGTGAATACCCCACCTTTTCTAGATATTTTATATAGATAGATAGATAGTGTTCCTCTGAATTATCATTTTCTAGGCAATTTTAAACAATTTTAAAACTTATTCCTCAAAATGTTAGGAGTAGAACACTAATAAATAATTACATGGACATGTAACTGGTTATCTTCAAAAACATTTAGATTCACAACTTTGAAAAAGGACACTATGCCTATGTTTACCAAGTGCACTGAAGAACAAAAGCCTTATTTTTATGCAAAAGAATCTAGAAAACTATTAAATGAAAAGAGTTTTTCTTCCCCATGACATGGCTGGAGGACAGACATTTCCTCAGAAGGAAAGTGGATGCTGTTATGAAAAGAAGAGAAAAAGAACAGATAGGCTCATAGCTATCATGGTGTGAACATGACATGGTCTAGGGGCCATCTGACACTTGAGGAAATGTGGGGAAAATGTCACCTTGACACAGAGGTGCTGAGCAGTGCTGTCCTCAATGGAAAGCAAGATCCCAGCTATGGCTGCAAGTAGAGAGAATGTCCAGGGTCTGGAGTTAATGAGAATATTCCCAGAGGACGTTTATGGGAGTTTGGGGGAGTTGACTCAAAGAATATGGAGCAAGAGTCTGGGAGGATTTGTGTTTTTGTCAGAGACTGGGTCACACAAAGATGGAATGATGGGATCACTGCTAATGGTTTCAGAGATGTGTGTGCAGTTCAGATGTCACAGTCCCAAGGGCTTTCTAGGGCTGCACATGTCCCTCTATTGCCATAGCCTCTCCCGTGGAAGGTGAGCACATGGTGGACTGGTTGATATTTCAGGCTTCTTACATTAGGGAATCCTTTGCTGGTCTTCCTCACCTACATCGATGTGATAGCACCATCCTAAACTCTGGAAAATATTGTTTTAATAGGCCCCCAGGTACCTGCACAACTGCACAATGCATAGAAAAAAAGTTCAGAATTAACTCCAGGTAGATCAGATGTAGCACCTTTATCTAAGAGAGACAAATAGTATTATTCACAAAAGAAGGGAAGGAAACTAGAAGAACTACCATTGTTGGCTGTAGGAGCAAGACTCCTATAAATACCATTGTGCTGTTTACAAGTCTTTTTCCAGGCCCTTCAATATGACCTCTAGTGTGTGTGTCTGTACCCACATGTGCATGTTGAGAGTCATTTATAATATTCTTCCCCTCCTCCTATACATGACAGATTACTTCCTATCTTTTAGATCACTATGTAGCCTTCTTCTAATCTAAGAAGCACTCTCTTTACCAATCAATTTAATAAATATGGTTAAATTATACAAGTATTGGGACTTTTAAAAAGGATGCAATACTGTATATAATTTATTAAGGTGTTTTGTTTTGTTTTGTTTTTCTGTTCAGTATAGTGCTACTAAGATTTATACGAGTTTTGGCATGGAGTTCTAAGGTATTCATTTTTAATTTATAGTAATCTATAAAATGATTACATTAAATTTATTTACCTGTTCTCCTGTCAATGAAAGTTTTTCAGCTTTTTGCAAGTATGAACAGTACTACTATGAAAGTTCTTCTCTGTTTGTCGTGGGTAAATAATCAGGGAATGTGGTTGCCTGGCTAGACAATTTGCATATGTTAACTTCACAAGATCACACATTTACTGCAGAATGCTTTCACAAAAATCTACTATCACTAACAATGTATAAAAGGCCTAATTGATTCACATCTTCTCTACAACTTAGTATTATCATATTTGTTACTTTGCCAGTGAAACAGGTGTTAAATGTCTCATGTTCTCCATTTCTATTTGTGAAGTATCCATCCATGCTTTTTGACTATTTTTTCTCATTGGCTTTTATTGTTCTTAATTATATTTTATAGACCAATCCATCGTAAGTTATCCATGTGGCAAATACCTTCTTGTCTTATTAACGTTTTTGTCTTTTTGCTTTCTTAATGTGTGTTTTTATGGATAGAAATTCTTAATTATAATTGATTTGTCTTGGTCAGCCTTTTACTTAATGTTTATATACTTGTGCTTAAAGAAATAACTTCATATCAGAAGTCATAAAGATTAATAAAGATTCTATATAAAATATAGAATATATATTATAAATACATAATATATAAGATATACGAGGGCTGTCCAGGAAGTATCCACCCACGTAACTGTTCTCATTATATTGACAATGGCTGCATTTTCTCCAGAGAGCCCTTGTATATGACATTTCTTCTATAAAATTTAGTTTTTTGCTTTTCTCATTGAAGTTATTTTTCCAATTAAAATTTATATGTATGTGATACATATATGTATGGGGTAGATAACTCATTTTCACTTTTTCCACATGGATAAGTACTTTTCTGTTCCTATTTTTTCAACAACTTCTGATCTTCAGTAACCTAGTGTGGCCTTTCTATCATATATTAAAGTTTTGGATATAACCCTGGGCTCCATATTCTATAATTTTTATCTATCCTTGTGCTACTGATACCACCTTGTCTTATTGTCTCATCATTTTAAAGTGATATTTTTTGTTCATCTTTTTTGGAAGAACATCACTATTCTTGACTTTTTGGTTGTCTATGTAAATTGTTTTTAAAGATTTATTTTATTGTTTTTGACAGAGACAGAGAGAGATAGAGAGAAGGAGGAGGGCCCAGAACAGTCTCCATTATTGTACGTTATCAGTTTTCGACATGGTTTTGTTCCACACAGGTGGGCGGGGGCTGCACAGGGGATCTCCCCCATGGGAGGCACACCTCAATTCAGCATATGGGTCCACACAGCAGGGTCTGGGATTTGATCCTCAGTCCCTGAGGCTGCAAAGAGAGCACTTAACCTGCTGAGCCATCCTGGCTTCCCCAGCTTTCTGTATAAATTTAAGGAATAACCAGTCACAGAAACATGTGTACATAGGCCATGATATACATATATACAAACTGGATTTAGCTAGATCACAATTAGAAATGTTGTAAATCTACGTGTCAATTTGGGAAAAATGGAAACTTTGGAAAATTGTAATTTTGTATCCATGCATGTCATGTATGACTCCATAAATTTAGGCTTAAATGTTGTTTAGAAAAGTTTTGCCCTTTTCAATACATGGTCTGGCAGATTTTTCAAATAAATTCCTAATTTTTTTTTACATTTATATAAACCTCTGTAACACAAATATTATTTTCTTCTAGTCTTATTAGAAAATAATGGACATACATCACTATATAAGTTTAAGGTGCAGAGCATGATGGTTTGATTTACATATGAGGGCTGTCTGGAAAGTATCCAATCATGTAGCTGTTCTTGTTATAGTGACCATAGCTGGATATTTTCCCGACAGTCCTTGTATATTGTGAACTACTAATTGCAAAATGTTTAGTTAACATTCACATTTTCATGTAGACACAATAAAAAGGAAAGAAAATCGTTTTGCTTTTTTTCTTGTGATGAGAACTCTTAGGATTTATTCTCTTAACAACTTTCCTCTTTGCTGAGCAGCACTGTTAGCTCTAGTCACCATGTTCCACACTGCAAGCCTAACACTTAGTTATCTTATAAGGGGAGTTTGTGCCTTTTGGCCACTTTCCTCCAGTTCTCTGTCCCTTCACCCTCCGCCTCTGGTAACTACAAGTGTGATTTCTTTTCTGGAAATTTTATATTTTATGTCATATTATAAATACAGAGTAGCTTTTTAAAAACATTTTTGGTTTTAATGCTACGGCTATTGCAAACAGGTTTACAAGTGAGTTTCTACCATTTAAGCATTAGGAATTCACATAAAAATTAATGTTCTTTTCATGTTTAAAGGTATTTGCTTTAAATTTATAGTAATCTATAAATTTAAAAAAGATCCTATAGTGAGCACCACTTCCACATAAATACAATTGTCATCTACATAGTAATGGTTGTCCTATGAAATAGGACACATCTCTTCCCATTATCGCAGACCAAAGCTCATTCTTCTTATTTAGTCTACTTTTTATCTGTTCCAGTAAACTTCCAGTCAGGCTGCAGTGAAATAGTCCAAAATACAGAAAGAGGAAAAATAAGCTTTTCAAAGCAGGCGTGACTTTGTAAATAGCTTATTGCTTTTAAAGAATTATTTCTATAAGGCATTTTTATAAAATCCATTTACTGCCATTTAAGGGTTAAGGCAGTTAGGTTACCTAAGAGTTGCTTATGCCCAATAGCCAAAAACAAACAAATAAATAAATAAATTTAGTTTTGTTTTTGTTTTCAAAGCTTCTCTGTAGCCATGAGCTGTGTTTTGCTTTGCGCTGCCTTGTGTGATTAATCTATTGGGATCTCCTCTCACAGCCCTATCAGCTATGTAGATGAAGTGTTCCCAAAGCGTGGCAGTGAACCTGAACACTCCACCTTCTGTAGAGAGAGACTTTCTGGATGAGCCACCAAGGCACTTGCCAGCTAATACTACGTAGTGCTGCAGTTGCTCCAACCAATTGCAGAGCACTGCAGGTGCTGGGGGACAGCCCCATAGGGTTGTGGGACCTCATCCAGCAACTTACGACCCAACAAGGAATCCTGAACTAAATTCTCTTCCCTTTGGTTCTGCTACCGTGCAAAATCTGAAAAATGTCAGTACAGTAGACTCTCAGTTAACTGGTACCCATGGGGATGGGTAGATACCAGATAAATATAGGTAGACTTTCTGTTAACTGGAACGTAAGCAACCGGCACTCTCAAGCAACCAGCACAAAAATTTTGGGAGTCGCTTGATAGTACCGGTTGCTTGAGTTCTGGTAAACGGAGAGCCTACTTACTGTGTTATTTACATTTCTTGGAAAGACATGATATAGTAGAAAGCTTGGAGGTCAATACTTTTCTTGCTTAGCTAATTAATACTGATTGACCCTCGGTTACTAATTCCAATTTATAAAATATTTTCATATTTATAAAATTTTCATGTAACACATATGAAAAATGGAAGCTTGAGTGGTTAAGGTTCTTACCCTAGGTGAGACAGCCTAGCTGGTAAGTGAGAAAACCAGAAGTCAGTCATCTTCCAAATTCCTTACTTTATACACTAACTGTAATTTCCTAGATTTAAAGCAAGCTAGATTTTCATTGTGATCCTCCCTATAGCTGACATTGAAAACTAAATGCGTGCTTGTATGAAAAGTATGTTTCCCACTTTGAAAAGCTAGTAGAATCCTCCCAAATCACAGAGGAAACCAGATGACATAAAGTATAACATGTGACTATTGGTCTTACTCAGGGTATAATGCACAGTCTGTAAATAAAGGCCATTTCTATCATGCCATTACTTACATATTTAAAATTTCATTGTAACACAGAAAAGTATGGAGTTTGCCAACATAGCGATGTTATCCGGAGGCTTGATCTGATTTTCAAAGCAGTTCCTATTGCATTTTCAGGCTGCCAAAAGCCCACACTGCCTTGCTAAAGCCTGTATCTTTCCAGTATGTGCAGTAGCAGAGCGGAGGAACGCAGGATGCTGGGTAATTTAGGGGGTTAGCAGACCATGGATTTTCTAGCTTGCGGTTCTTTTAGCAGTTGGCTCACTCTGCCCTTAGAAAGCTTGAACCCATCTTACTAAGAGAAAGATTTAAGGTCCTCAAACTCAAGAAAATAAATCTATTTAAAAAAATTTCCAACTAGCTCAAAAAAGGTACAAACTTTCATCTTTAGTGTTCATGCAGTAATTTGGAAGATACTGTCTTAGTACTGGGCTTGTCCTGTCCCAACCAAAGTCGCTCAAGGGAAAATGTGGCACAATGTAATCACAGCAGAGATATGGCAATACTTTGGTTGATAAAGAGATTGAAAGGCCATATTGGAGGCCAAGGAAGAAACTGGGGGCTGCCTACAGGCATCTACACAAGCAAAAAGGAGAGGCCAATGCAACACGAAAAGGTGCCATTATATATTACAAAATAAAAAGATTGTCTTCTCACCAAAGCCAACCTGCTTTGATATAGCTTATCGATCTATGTCAATGAGAAACCATGATTTCTTGTCAACAAACGTATTAGCAGAATTCTGAGGGTACATTTTTCATTTGAAAAAAATGAACTACATAAAATGCCCGTCTTACTGACATGTGTAATATTCAGAAACTCCGAGGGGAATGATGTTCTTATCAAAGGGAAAAGATAGCTCCAGAACATGAAGAATTCCATGTCGTTGGTACCTTTTGAATTCAAGAAAAGAACACATTAGTATTATGGCATATTTTATATTATTAGTTATTATCAAATCACTTCAGATTTAGGGGACATTCCAAGATAGTACGAAGAACCCCCGTGTATCTTTACCCAGATCCCACAGTTAATATTTGTACTCACCGTATCATCTTTATCATTTTTCTTCCTATATATCCATATTAATTTTTGTGGATCATTAAAAGTATATTGCAAACTCAAGCCCCTTTGTCCCTAAATACTACGTGCTTTTTCTTAAGAAGAACATTATTGTGCAATGAATTAAATCAGGAAATTAACTTTAATATATTGCTATTATCTAATCTACAGACCTTAATCATACAGGGTCTGGCAGAAGTAACACCCTTTTTAAAGTACTATAGTATGTTTGAATGTGATGTTGTTATGTTACAGAATTTTGTAATAAAAGATTTGATATCAATTACCGGCTCATAAAAAGGGGCGTTACTTCTGCCAGACCCCATATTTTTTCCAATTGCTCCAATATATTATGTTATAGGAAAAAATTGTTCCAATAGTCAGTCTAATAGCACTTGTTGCATTTAGTGTTCATGACACTTTCATTTTCTTTAATCTAGAACAGGTACACAGCCTAAATATGGCCTTTTACAAGAGAACAGGCTACTTACAGTTATATTTTGTAGCATATTCTTTAATTTGTATTTGTTTCTGGCACCCTTATGATAGAATAAGACCACATGTTTTCGAAAAGGGTGATGCTGTGTTATTCTCAAAGTATCCAAACAACAAACATACATTTTGAAGTAAAATAGATATCAAAACATTTTCCCTAAAAGCAATTAATAGGGAATTACAAATCTGCTATTTCTTAATTAACTAATAATAATGATGATTGGAATAGGGGTTTAATGATCATAAAAGGCACTTACGGTATACGAGGCACTATTGAATTTATATTCTTATTTAGGTCAGTCCTTTATGATGATTCCTTCTCACAAATGGCTGACTGGGTATCATTTACTAAGTTAGAGCTGGACACCATTATTTTGTACCTTTCATCTAATTTCTTAATCATGTCTCTATTTTCTTCAACAAACACAAAGGCAGCTTAGTACTACCATTTATGTTAAAGCGAAAACATTTCTCTGTGTGTGTGTTGGCTTTCTTTTATTTTATAAAAAATAGCAATTTCCAGAATAGTGTTTCCTCATTAATGTTTTAAAGAATTTGCTAAATACTTAAAAACACACGCACACACACTTTTGGAGGAAATTACAAAGCGGTCACCTCCACTGGAGATAATTTATGAACAAAGTCTCTTCTTTCAGCAGGAAACAGGAAGGTGCATATTATATTTTGCTCATAAAGCATAAGGTAGAGATAAACAAAAGAATCATGTAAAATGACAGAGAAGGCAGAAAAAAGGTTTCTTACAAAAGTAAACATTGTCCTACCACACAATTCAGCAAAACTCTGGTTGGTATTTACCTCTTTGGTTTGAAATATGTGTCTACACACAAAGTAGAAAGGTACTCATATGTATTTGTAAGTGCCTTTTTCAAGAACACCAAAAAGTGGAACAAACTGAGATGTCCTTCAGTTGGTGATTAAATAAACAAACTGTGACATATCCATACATTGGAATATGATTCAATGATAAAAATCCGTGAACTATCAACACACAGAAAGACAGAAAGGAACCTGAAATACATATTGCTGAGTAAAAGAGGCCAGTTTGAAGAGGCTGTATGATGTATGATAACAACTATGTGAATTGATAAAGGCAAAAATACAGACACTGTCAAATGTTCAGTGATTGCCCGTCATTTGGTGCAATGGGGTGGGGAGTGAAGATGAAGTACAGGGATTTGATGGACAGAAAAGGATTCTGGGTAATACTCTTGTAGTGGATGCACGGTGTTATACATTCGTCAGTCTCATAGAACTTCACAGCACAGAAAGTGAATCTTAACACACGCACATTAAAAAAGATTTGAGAAGATTTGATAGCTTCAAGAATGAATATGGACTATGACAGTATCATGTCCTTATAACACCAATGTTTGAATCAACCTCAGTGAAGGGAGTGATGGCAAAGTGTACCTGCATAGGTAACTTGGGAACTGACTGGAGTCTTTAAAATGAAAAGCAAAAGGAAATACACATCAGCTTTGTACTTTAGTTTATTAAATGCAATTGGTGACCTGGCCAGAATTCTGGATCAGAAAAGAGGACGTTATAGATATAAACAAAGGAAATGTGAATAAACTCTGGGCCTTAGTTGGTAATATTATTATTTCATCTAGAACAGCTGGTTGAATCTGTGGCCGGTGGGCCGCATGTGGCCCAGGATGGCTTTGAATGAGGCCCAACACAAATTTGTAAACTTTCTTAAAACGTTCTGAGATTTTTTTGAGATTGCTTTTCTTTTTCATAGCTCATCAGCTTTTGTTAGTTGAGTGTATTTGATGGGTGGCCCAAGATGATTGTTCTTCCGATGTGGCCCAGGGAAGCCACAGGATTGGATGCCCCTGATAGAGAAGATGAGCCTGCATTATCCTGTGGTGCTGGAAAGTAATAAAGTAAAACAAATGATGATGCTATGTCAAAAGAACACAGAGGCCACTGGGAACGTTCTTAATGACCAAAGTTAAAATAATTCGCAGGACAAAATAAAGTTGGATTGTATTTCAAAATACAAAATAAATACCCTTACATCCATACAATAAATAAGGGCAGGGACGAAACCAATCTGCTGTGTGAAGGACACTAAAATAATTTGTTTTAAGATTTATTTTATTGTTTATGATAGAGACAGAGAGAAGGGGGAGGGTCCAGAGCAGTCTCCATAGTTGTACGTCATCAGTTTTCCACATGGTTTCATTCCACACAGGTGGGTGGGGGGCCATGCAGGGTGGAAACTGGGCAGGCGTCTCCTGCATGGAAGGTATGCCCCCATGAACTGGTAACCAAATGGGGGGCTTCCATGTAGGAAGCTCACCCTTGTGAGAACTGGACTGTGGGTGGCTACACCCTGGTTTAGCATATGGGTCCACACAGGCCAGGGCCAGGGCCAGGATTTGATCCTTGGACCCCTGGGTTGCAAGGTAAGCTCTTAACCGGCTGAGCCATCCCAGCTTCCCCTAAAATAATTTTTTATGTAGATAATTCACTCACAAGGAGATGGAGCATAGCTCCTCGATCATTGAGGGTGGGCTTAGCCAACTGCCTTCCTGCCAAAGTCTACGGTAGAAAGGGGTTTGGGGGAGTAAGTTTGCAACAGAGAAAGTTGACAAAGACAACCTCAACCAGGTGATTAAGGTCAACATCAACAGTGAGAGTTTGTGTTAATCATATGTATCTTCAGATGAAGTGACCAAAATGAAAGTTCACCTGTGTTATCTCCTGTCCAAAGCCCAGAACTCCAGTCTAGTCGTGAGAAAACTGGAGCCAAATCTCGTTTGTACATTCTACAAAATATCTTAGTACTCCTCAGAATTTTCAAGGTGACAGCCAAAAGGAGCATAAGTAGACATGGCCACTAGATGTAATGTGGTGTTCTGGAAGAAGCTCTGGAACTGAAATAGAATATAAGGTGAATGTGAAGCAAACTCAAATAAAATATAGAGTTTTGTTGATAATAATGTTCAACATTGTTTCATCAATTGTGCTTAATGTACAATGATAATGTAAAATGTTAACAACAGGAAAATAGAAAATAGGTATAGCTTATAGCAGGGGTGTCCAATTGTTTGGCCACATTGAAAGAAGAATTGTGTCTTGGGCCACACATAAAATACACTGACCCTAATGATAGCTGATGAGCTAAAAAAAAAAAAAAATATATATATATATATATACACACACACACACACACACACACACAAAAGCACACACATACATATACATACATATATATATATATATATATTATTAAAAAATATTATAATGTTTTAAGGAAGTTTATGAATTTGTGTTGGGCTGCATTCAAATCTGTCCTGGGTGGCATGTGGCCTGCGGGCCACAGATCAGATAAACTTGGCTTACAGAGTGATTCTGCATCATCACGGCAATTTTTCTATAACCCTAAAGCAATTCTGAAAGGTTTATTTAAAAATCTGCATTTAAACAAGCATAGAGCATTAGGTGTTGAGTAAAACAATTAAACTACAAAGAATAAGTTAATGGCTTCTCAAAACATAACCCCGTTCCACACAAAGGACTCAAGTAAAGGACAGCCTGGGTAATGGGAGGTCAAAGTTATGCGATGAAGAAAGTTAATCCCTGGGCTGAGTCCCGAAGGCATAATTGGAGAGGAACATCCTACCACATTGGCTCCTGGTGCCAACAACTGGCTCCAGCTCAGCAGAAACACTGGGTCAAAAAAGTCACACATCTCTCATCCACACAGAAAATGGGATAATTTATCAGATGTTTCTTCATCTCTGACCTAATTTGGTAACTGATCATAACACAATCAGAATTCCATTCATTATGACAGACAAATTATGTTCTTGCTGCCATTAGGAGAAGTCGTGACACAAAGCAGCAGTGGATTTAGGGTGGAATTGCTCTTTCTGTCAGTTCAAGGGAAGACTCCATCACCTACCGTGTCCACATCTGTTTCCTATTCACTGTTATTCCCACCTCATTGCTACTCTTTTAATGACACACCCATCCCCATACCAGCCCCACCCAGCCAAAGTACTGTCATCTATACCCACATACTCCCACTAAACTACCTCCATATACCTGTAATATAATACAACTATCCCACCCCTCAAAGCATCTCTCCTGTTGGCTCCTTGTTCAAGAAACGTACCCAAATCATCCTCAGAGACCTGACTTGCCCTCGAACTGACAAATAATATATTATCTACTTACCATTTCCGTGCTTCATTTAATTTTGTATTTTAATTTACCGTACCCCAATTACTTTTTTCCTTTTCACTGCGATTCCTTGACATTGTGAGACTCGTGTGTGGTGCTGTGCATAAGCCATATCTATCTCGATAGATGGACATGCATTGATGAAAAAAAGGCAGACATTTTCAGATCTTGTATTTTCCTCTTTGGATATGTAAAATTTGGTCAAAATTCCAGGAACTCCAGATTTAACTTCAAATGTATAACATTGGCCTCTTACAAGGTCAGCGTTAATAAGTTTGATGGAAACTTTCAGCAGGCTCAAGTCAGTATTGTCAAATAAAAAGCTTTGATACAGTTTGCTGGTATAACAGCTACAAGTGATTTTTTTTTAAATGCTCAATTGCTGTTGCTAAGTGTCCTATTGTTGTCAAGAGCTAAGTGTGATGGGTGACCAGCCCCCTGTCATCTATGCACTGAAGTGGCCTTGCTCCTCCCTGACAGAATCTCACCCATATTGTATGGCTTCATCTCCACTTTTCACTCCACAGCCACACGGCGTTACTGTGCAATAGGTGACAAACACTCGACATTATGGCCTCTTGTGAGACTCACTTCCTCCCTTAATGATTCCACTTATTTATTTTTCTTCACATCCTGCTTGCTCATTACTCATTTCCAATTATGAGCCAGATTTCCTCTGGAGCTTAATTACTCTGGTTGAAGATGACAAATTAATTTGCTTATTAACTCTTCAACACCTTTAAGTTCAACAACTTAGGTACCATTTGTGATTTTATTTTCTGTGGTGGAGGGCTGGTATTTTGTAACAATGAGAGAGAAATATTGTACATTCAAACTGCATTAAGTCAGCTAGGATGTGCCAACTTTATTCTTTACAAAGCCTTTCTAGCAAGATATATCAAAGGCTCATGCTAATTCAAATGTACCTTGTCCCAAGCCACAGAATAATTGAAATACTATAGCTTTTGATTACTTTCCAGATTATTATTTATTTTCTTGGGAAAAATATGTTCAGTAAGATATGTATGGAGAAAATTCAAGCTTCAAAATCTCTTGTACAGTTTAGTCCCCACAAATAGTAATAAAAATTGGGTCATGTGATGTAAGCTTATTCTTCACCTTCTAATTGATATTTCACCTTTCTATTAGTGTCAGTGCTTACTCCCAATACTTTGATTCATATTATAGAAGATGGAAAGATGAATGCTGCAGCCAGCAGTTTTTAATGAAAACTTTATGTTTTAGATCAGTTTTAGTTCTATATCAAAATCAACCAAAAGTACAGAATTCCCACATTACCCTTCCCTACATTTACTTCTATCGTTAACATCTTGAATTCATGTGGGACATGTTGCAATTGCTGAACCGATATTGAGACATTATTATTATTATTAAATCTTTATAGTTGACCAAGGAGCAAAGGCAATACAATGGACAAAGGAGTCTTTTGTACAAATGGTGCTGGTACAACTGGACATCCGCACATGAAAAATTGAATCTAGACAGAGAGATCTCCCTGTTCACAAAAAATGAACTCAAAAGAGATCATAAACCTAGTTGTAAAATGAAAAGCCGTAATAGTCTTGGAAGATATTGTAGGAGAAAACCTAGATGTCTAGGGGATGGTGATGACTTTTTAGATACAACATCAAAAGGCACAATCTATAAAAGGAATAATTGATGAACTGGACTCCATTAAAATTAAAACATTCGCCTCAAAAAGTACACTGGCAAGAGAACCAGAGGATGAGCCACAGACTGGGAGAAAATCTTTGGAAGGACAATGAACTCTTATTCAAAATATATGAAGAACTCTTAAAACTCAATAATAAGAAAACAATAACCAGTTTTAAAAAATGGGTAAAAGATCTCACCTTACCAAAGAAGATAATACAGATAGCAAATAAGCATATGAAACGATGCTCCACATCATCAGGAAAACGCAAATTAGGACAATGAGATGCCACAGCACACCCTAACGGCTGAAATCCATTAGCGTGGCCATTTAGCATGGCTGAAATCCAGATCACTGACACCAAATGGTGAGGGTGTGGAGCAACTGGAACTCTCATTCATTGCTGCTGAGAATGCAAAAACGGTGCAGCCACTTTGGAGTTTGGTGGATTTCTTACAAAACTAAACATTCTCTTACCATGCAATCCAGTGACACAGTCCTTGGTATTTCTTCAAAAAAGTTGAAAATTTATGTCCCCGCAAAAACTGGCACCATTGTGTGTGTTCAGCAGCTTTGTTCAAAATTACCAAAACCGGGAAGTAACCAAGATGCCTTTCAGTTGGCAATTGGATAAATACATTGTGGCCCATCCAGACAATGGAATATTAATTAATGCTAAAAAGAATGAGCTATTAACTCATGAAAAGACATGGAGGAAGCATAAATGCATATTACTCAGAGAAAGAAGTCAATCTGAGAATGATTTCAGGATGATTTCAAATGAAAACTAAAATGTATAGCATATCTAAATATGATACTAAATGACATTATTTACATGTAAGTATTTAAATAATATTGCTTATAATATATGAATATTTCTCATCTATATTTTATTATATATTCTCCTCTCCATTTGTAATGATCCTTCGAGAACACCAGAAGAAAAGATGGAATTTTAGCATGAAAACTTTTGAATGTTTTGCTCAGGTAAGTCTAAGAAGAAAATACTGATCAGTGAGCAAGTTTTTAAA
The DNA here is from genome assembly GCA_004027555.1 of Craseonycteris thonglongyai. Lineage (NCBI taxonomy): Eukaryota > Metazoa > Chordata > Mammalia > Chiroptera > Craseonycteridae > Craseonycteris > Craseonycteris thonglongyai. The sequence continues at coordinate 31,925 of PVKE010012034.1, forward strand.
ATTTTGTTTTTAGGATTACATAGTATATACTTTAATAATGGGTAGAGACAGAGGCTTATAAAACATATGCAAAAGAATTGAATACCTCAAGCTAGTTTCAGACATTTGCACTGCAGTGATCATCTGGATTCTGGCAATTCCTTATAAGACAAAATATTGATCTGTGGTTACTACACCGAATTAATGTTTATTTATTTGTTTCTTTCTGCTTTTTTCCTTTCTTATCTATTCTTTCATTGAATTAATATCTATTTGGTATCTTGGTGTCAGAACCCTTCAGGGGTGTTTAACCTGCATTAATATCTTTCTAGAAACAAATTTTATTTGGTAAAAAAATGGATATGGTGATTACTAAAGCACTCTCCAGTATCCATATTGATGATATTATTCCCACATTTAAAAAAATCAGTGTATTTATTAATTTACTTATATGTTTTTTGTCTATGTGCCAAGTGCTTGGATTGGAAGAATAAACAGAATTAAATACTAATGTTGGGAAACCTCATAATGCAAACAAATAGGAAACTTACCTGGTATGAGTAACATGATTTTTTCTAGTTGGGAGTTGTTTGGGAACAAGTGAAACATGTATGCTTCAAAGGTATTGATCAAGTTTTCATGAAATTAAGAAGTGTACCTGTGACATTTTCCATCATTTTAGAACACCCTAGTCTTGAACCCCTTTAATATTGAAGTAAGGATTTTAATCACTCATTTTATATGTCTCTTCCTTCAATAGTCTTACTCAGGGCATATAAATAGCCTAGAAAGCCATTATAATTGCAATTAGTGATTTCTTTCCCAATATGTTTGTGGGCCCATTACTAGTACTTGAACAATTTATAGTATCGAATTTTCTTCCTAGAATATAATTTCTTTAAATTTTATTGACACATTCTGAAGTCTCAGAGTCTAACTGACACTTTATAACTCACGCCAATAATACTTATGTAAAATTATAAACCTCAAAGATTTGATTAGAGGAAGCTAAGAAATCACAATGAGACAATATAGATGAACAACGATGAATGTTCTTTAGGAAAAAAATCACTTACTTCTTCACCCTGCATCTTGGGATTCCAGCAAATAACCTCCAGTAATGACCTACAGGTACTTTTTGGTACTTTCTGATGAGACAGGGATGAGCATTTGGCTGTTTATCACTTTTCTTCTACCAACGTGACATCTCTGCTGATTACTTCTATTATGGCTAATTTGCAGCTTATCATCAGTCCTCGTTTCTTAAGAAATGTCTCATTAAGTGACGGGAGCTGTCACTTTGCCTCCATGTTCCCACTTTCCCAGTATAATCTGCAGACATATTTGTGAAGAAAAAAAAGAAAGCCTTCTGGGTGTCACATGTGTCATTTGCAATCATGTTCTGATGCTTCGTAGAGGGCATGTTAAGTAAATGCCCTTCACAATTCATTACCTCAATCTAGACGCATGCAATTAGTCACCATATTTTTTGCTTTATTATCACATTTTAGGCTTTGAGTACGTGACCATCCTGGACATGTTAGGAGAAAGTGCAAATGAGTCTAACTAGGAGGAAGGGTCAAAACGAGGAAGGTGATGATGACAATTTATTTATACACTGTATTGACACACTGATGATCAAAGGATGGACAGACATCATAAAACACCTGTGACTACAGAGGTGAGCTGTCTAACAAAGCTAGAAAACTCACTGGGTGAACCATTTCTAGAATCTTTAAGACTAACAAGTATGCAGAACCGACTATGGCCCCTGTGCTACATGAAAGCGATGGCTGATAAGGCTCTTCCTCTTCTTTGTCACTCACATGCATGGGAAGTAAAAAAATAAGGTGAAGTTTGTAAAATTACAGGTAGGAAATGGCTTTCTGTCTTCAGAAACACCTGCTTCAGAAAAGCATGTATTGAATTGCAAAATGAGGTTTTAGTTGGTGTGCGATTTTACAGTGAAGTCGCTGTAATATCATCACCAATCTATGAAATAGCATCCAAGATAGAGACATCTTGGAAATTAAGTTAAATGTAGAAAAAAAAGATCTGACTGTATTTAACTGGTTTCTTCATCACTACAAAAGCTCAGTTGGTCAGACTCAAAATTATTATCATATGAGAAGAAAAAAGGCACTATTGTTCCTGTATATAAGGGAAAGAGACACCTTTTTTATTGTTAAATTTGTTGGGGTAATATTCATTTGTAAAAATTACATAGGTTCCACGTGTACTATTCTATAGTACATCGTCGATGTGTTTCATTATTTGTCCACCACCCAGAGTCAGTTTTATTTCCATTACCATGTATTTGGCTCCCCTACTTCCTCCCCCACTACCCTCCCCCTTATTCTCAGGTAACCACTAAACTAGTGACTGTGTCCATGAGTTTTTGTTTCTTTGTTGCTTTCAGTTTTATATTCCCCATATGAGTGAAGTCATATGGTTCTTAACTGTTCCTGTCTGGCTTAATTTACCCAGCATGATGATCTCAAGTTCTGCCCATGTTGTCTCAAGTGGGAATATTTCATCTTTTCTTATAGCTGAGTAATATTCCATTGTATATATGTACCACAGATTTTTTATCCAGTCATCTATCAAAGGGCACTTTGGTTGTTTCCAAGACTTGACCACCATGAACAGCTCTGCAATAAACATTGGAGTACATATGTCTTTATGGACTAAGGTTTTCAAATTTGGGGAGTAGATACCCACAAGAGGGATTGCTGGGTCATAGGGTAACTTCATTACCAGTTTTCTGAAGAATTTTTACATTATCCTCCATAGTGGTTGTAGCAATTTGCATTCTCATTTCTGTGAGAAACCAGGTAGGAAATAGTCATTTGACTATATTATTGTTAACTGTAAAATGTTCTTTCACTTTTCAATAATATTTGCCAAGCAATTCAATTGTTTTGAAATAAGTTTGTTTCACAGGACATATGATCTCTCTAAATAAGTCTTTTTATTTGACCATAAAATACATATGGAAAACTGCACATGTCATAAGTAGACAGCTTGGTAAATATACATAAAATTAACACTTCATCATAACCATACCTTAGAATGAGGTACAAAGTATATTAGCATTCTAGAAAAAAATCTGTTTCTACCTAGCCACCAACTGTGCCAAGTATTGCATTTCCTAATTATTAACATCATTGGTTATTGTGCTTTCTTTCAACTTTTTAAAAGTGGAATCATACACTATTTCTTTTTGAAATGTGAAACTTTTTCAATATCTTGTTTGTCAGATTTATATGAGATTTTGTGATTAAGTACATTTTTCTTCTTCTCAGTTCCCTGGTATGAATATACCACAACTCACTTATTCATTCTATGGTGGATGGCATTTCAGCAGTTCCCAACTTAGAGCTAATTCATGTGGTGATGTCTAGCGCATTTTTATGTAGGTCTTTGATTGGCTGGATTTGGGGTACAAACGTTCTATTAGATACTGTCAAACAGATTTTCAAACTGATTGATCAAAGTTAAACTCTCTTCAGCAGTGTAAGGAGGTTCCCTTGGCTTCATACTGCCATTAATCCTGTGGTCTTTTTTGTTTAGCTTTTTTGGTGTGTATGCAGAAGTATCTTACCATGATTATTACTTGCATGTCTCTGATGATTCATAAAATTGAGCACATTTTTTCATATATTTATAGGTCATTTTAATATCCTTTTTATAAATTATATATTCTAGTCATTATCTATTTTTTCCCATTGTCTTGTCTTTATGTATTCTGCCTATAAGGTATGTGTTAAATTATATAACCTTTTCACAATGACTAAAATATGCAAATACTTTGGCACTTATCTTGGGTTTTCCTTGATGATTGCCCACAGTCTGGTCATTTCAGGCACTTGAGACATTATTCCAGCTAAATACAGAGCATGGGACCAATTAATAGAGCTCATAGTTTTAAATTTTAGATATTTTTATTGTGTGAGGCAAAGTATTATACTAATTCTACCTCTAAACTATTAAGAATAGAATTAATATATGGCATATCTACATAAACCACTCTCTTTAAATCATTTAATATGTTTTATTATGTATAAAGTTTAATATAAAAATTTTAAGTTTTTATATTTTGTATATGTTTAATATCAGTATTTTGCTATTACTAAGCTATAGTCTCAAAATTTCAACCATATTATTTAAAATTCAAGCTTTCACCTGTTAAAATGGCTATCATCAACAAGACAAATAATAGCAAGTCTTGGAGAAGCTGAAGAGAACAAAGAACCCTCTTACACTAATGGTAGAAATGTATTATAAGTTGGTACAGCCAATATAAGAAACAGTATGGAGGTTCTTAAAAAACTTAAAAATAGAATGACTATATGACCCAGAAGTCCCTTTTCTAGGCATCTACCAAAAAAAAAATTGACCCTCAAAATACTTCAATGTTCATTACAGCATTATCCATGGCAGCCAAGATACAGAAACAACCAAAGTATCCTTCAACAGATAATTGGATAAACAAGATGTGGTACATATACATAATGGAATATTACTCAGCCACAAGAACAGATGAAATACTACCATTTGCAATAACATGGATGAATCTTGAGATTACCATGCTAAGCAAAATAAGTCAGACAGAAAAAGTCAAGAGACATACATATGACTTCACTCATAGGTGGGATATAAAAATGTAAGCAACAAAGACTCAAGACAAAGAAACAAAGAAACAAAAACTCGTAGATTCAGACAACAGTTTAGTGGTTCTCACAGGTTAAGGGGAAAAGGAGGTGGTAGAGGAGGGAGAGTGTTAAATATATGACGATAGCAGGAGAACTGGATGGTGAGCAGTGCTCTGGGCCCTCCTCCCTTTTCTCTGTCCTTTCTCTTTCACCTTCTCTCAAGCTATAAAATTAATCTTTAAAAAAGTCAATATTGTCTCATTTTTAATTTTTTGTAAAAAAAATGACGTGGGTTGTTATCATAAGGCTCTATGCTAATCAATATGTGCTATAAAACTATTAGTGTAATGAAAGAGGACATTCAATTTACTGTATCCAATCAGGGTCAGGCATCTGGAGCTAGCAACAGCCAGATGCCACCCCCTTGCTCATCTGCAGTGTCAGGGAATTCGAGAGGCTGTAGCTAAGCCCCATTCAGTGTGTGGGAGCCAGTAGGGTCTTGATGCACAGGAACTACTGAATGGGCTCACCTGGCTATTTGCTTCCATCAGGTTAGGAGTGTGGGAGGCAGTGACTGTGAGTCTTACTGTTATTTCTACCCTCATCCCGCCCATAGAGATCCTTTCTGCCCTACATTCAGTTTTATTCAGACTTTACATATTCATATTTTGGTTCAACAGGCTCTTAGCTATTTTTTTTTTTTTATTACAGTGGAACTCTCTGCTGGGACATTAGCATATACCAGCTTGTAAAAGCAGTCAGGGTGTTCATTACTTTTCTTTTTTCTTTTTGGTGTATGTTTATGGCTTTTCTTTTGCAGGCTGGCCACCACAATTTTGCATTAGAGTGTCCAGTGTGGTATGCCATACAATTTTTTTTTTACTGCTTATGTGATACTGTAAAAGTATTTTATTGATATATGCAAGAGATCAAGTGTCTACATTCCAAACTGAAATTAGCTTAATTGAAAAATATTTCAGCTACAGAAATAGCTATAAACATTGAAACTCTTGTAAACAATCTAGAGTTCAGAAAAAGTGAAGTGTTTCTAACTGCTGATGTCAAAAAACAAATGAAAATGTTAGTAGAAATTAATGAGACTAAGTTTTTTGAAGTAGTTGAGAATTTCTATGAAACCAACTTAGACTATATCAACAAGTGGAAGTTCAGCATAGGAAACACTGAGAAGTTCAAGTGGGTGCTACTAAGGAGGCCATCTGAATGGAAAAACATACAGGACAGCCTGAATGAGGAACTTGTCACACACACAGAAATAGAAGAAACTTGTGTATTTGACCAGTGGACCCTTATCAAATCTACAATTGTGAGACAGTTGGATACATCGAATAAAGAAAACATTTCTGTATCTGATAGATGGGTAAATTTATTTTTGAAATGAGCAAACAACATTTAGACTTTCAAAACTTTTGGATTATTATAGGGTTTATTGTCTTCCAGGAATTATAGCACCTGTCCAAAGAATGTTTTCTGTTAGGAACAGTATGTGGTCAAAGAAGAAATCTCGATTAAGTGTGGAGACAATGAGAGCTATGTTAGTTGTAAATAAAATTTTGTCATGGAGTGTGAGAAGTTTTATGATATGGTGTTGAAAGACAGAGATTTGCTGCATACGATCACTTCCTCAGAGAAATACTCGTAGTATGATTGTGGTGAAATACAATCCCCCTCTATGTCTAACCTAAATTTTTCTAAGGGTTCTGTCACTGATGAGTAATTGTTAGCCCCATATGTTCATGTAATAAAACTTTTGTTATCATCTTCCTTTTTCATGAATACAAAATATTACATAACCCTGTCCTGTTTTTATCATTCTAATATCCCATTTTTGTCTCAAGCTAATATGGTTAGCCTATAATTAAGGTTAAAAGAGGTGAAGAAGTTGGGGCTCTAATCTGATGGGACCAGTGCTCTTAGCAGAAGCTCCAGAGAGCTCTGACTCGCCACCAGGTACGAACAGTGAGAAGACATCCTTTGCAAGCTGCGAAGAGGTTCTCAACCAGAATCCGATTGTGTGGGCACCCCCATCTCAGACTTCCAGCCTCTAGAACTATAAAAAACAGATGTCTGGTGATCCAAGATGGCGGCATGAGAGGAGAATGCCGATAACTGCCTGGGAAGGGCCTTATGAACAGAGGGGCATCCACAGGGGAAACCCTGAGAAGAAACCTTAACTAAGAGAACCACACAACACGGAACAACACACAAAGGTTAGAGAAAAAAGGGGAGAGCGGGAGAGGAAAAGGGAAGCAGCGGTTCGGGGACAGAGACTCGGAGCGCGGCCCGGGGCTGGCAAAAACAAAGGGGGATTTGGGGACTACAGTCAAAGTGGAGCTGGATCGAGGGCGGGCTGGAAGCCGAGACCTAGGGAGCGTGGAAGCCCCACAAGACTGTGGACAATTTAACATCCGAACTCAAGGGACAGCACGCAGTGCCCTAATCAGATCACAGAGCCTAAAGTGGAACAGGGACTGTGGAGCAGGGCGGCTGCACTTCCCGGCGGGCGGGGTG
>PVKE010012035.1:0-39090 GCA_004027555.1 Craseonycteris thonglongyai
AAAATCAATATAGAGGAAAAATATTACCCTCTGGTACGATTTGTAGAGAGAAAAAAAAGGAAAAAATAAGTAATTTACTTTATAAAAGCAAAGAACACTTGTAAAGTTCTTCAAGATGCAACCAAATCACTGGTAACTCATACCCTTTTTGACTATCAAAATGTATTAGTTCCTTCCTTCCATGACCCTACCTTTAAGAGCTTCATCCAGAGCACAGCCAATGGGAAAACATTAGACGCAGGCCCACAAGGCAGTCTGGACTTGACTATGCAACCTGTATGTAGCACAGAGTCTAGGGCCTCAAGGAACCTGGAGCTGCCATGCCCACGTTTCCCTGAACGCTGTTCTTTCTGCTAGGTGAAGTCCCAACAACCAGCATCATACCTGTTACAGATTTGCACTCCAGGGGGTCCACTGCGACTGAAGACTTTTCCTTCACCCTGAGCCTTGCTTCTTTTTTGCCAACTAATGCCTATTGCAAGGAATTTGAGCTTCCCTGCCCTGCTTCCAACTTGCCACTAACTTGGTTTAGTTCCAAGTGGAGCAACAACCATCCTGAACCACAGAACTGATATGCTATTGAACACTTAAGTGTCCCTCTTGCTTGAAGCCCCTAAGACTTGTCTTCCACTCAATGAATAAGTACCAGGCACAGTACTAGGTATTTAATGTAGCTGTATCTCACATTCCTTGAAACCTTCTTGCAATAAGATATAAGTATATTAATTAACCCAATTAACAAATCTTTATCAAATGCCCACTATGTACAAATCAGGACAGTGAATCTAGGTGACATGCCCACTGTCATGAAGCTGATGAATAGCAGATGTGGGATATGAAAACAGATCTTTTTCATTCCCATGACATATCCTTTCTTAGTCCTTTGTCTTCGTCCCTGAAGAGATGAAATGGGTTAGAGAAAGGTATATACACAGAAATCTAGTAACACTCTCTATCGTGGCTTATAAGCATGCGTGGCTGACCCAATCCTTCACAAAACCCCAATATGCATTCCCATGCTGTATACTCCCCACTCCCCACCATTTCCTCAATATGCAATGAATTTTCATACTTTTATTTATGTTCACATCTTTGGCTATTCAGGCACTTCTCACTAAAAACCAAGTTCCATTCCTATGATTAGCTCATTAAGTGGACTGGTTGATAGGCAAGGAGCTTAAAGGCAGATGTCTTGCGGTATGTCATGGTGCCATAGGGTATGTATTTTTCAATAGTATCATGTGACACCACACTAGAATAATGTAATTTTATCCATATAAAAAGCACACATTAGATAATACTAACCAACTGCAGGAATAAGACAGAGACTGAGAAAGGGGATTCCTGAGACACAGACTGAGAGGGGACTCCTGAGGCACAGACTGAGAGAGGGGACTCCTCAGCTGGCGAACTGATAGTTAAGCAGGTAGGTCAGGAAGTGAGGAGTGACTGTATTGTCCTGTCTTCACCTACTCACTGTATTCATCCTTGCAGATACAGCTCATTCACTCATCATTCATAATTATTAATAGTTGTTAGGTACCAGATCCTCACTAAATGAGGAAGATAGGAGATTTAGCTTCTACCCTTAGAAAGCTTATAGTCTAGTCTAGTGGAAGGTAAAGACAAGCAAATAAAAGAATAAATAATGTGCCCTATGGCAGGGGTAAATACAGGCTGTGGGCCAGTATACACACAGGGAAGGCCTGGAACCCAGTTTTGGTGCTTCCTCTTTGAGATGCTACTTTCTCCTATTCCTTCCCTTAGTCTGTCCCCAACCTCACCACACTTTATTGCCACTCACATGTTCCCCCTTGTGTTGTTCATTCTGCAGTCACCACATTTTTTAATACTGATTATAATTTATTACAATAATTTATCTTCATCACTAGAATCACTTTCTTGAAGGAATTAATTTGCTTAATACACAAATACTTACTGAGTGGTTTGCAGGACTACAATGGTAAAAAGCATAACTTTTATTATTTAAATCCTGGCAAGCACTTATTAGCAACGTGACCTTAACAGGTTACTAAACATCTCACCCCCTCAACATTTCCCACACATCTACGAGAACTGGTCAGAAATATACTGAAGTGTAGCATGGCAACAATATTTACCCCAAATCATTACCAGTATTGTCTTTGGCCTCAGTGTTTGGCATTGCTTATTTCAATGTCAGTTCTGGCATTACCCAACCTGTGTATGGGCAATGACAATGATCATCACAGCCAAGGTCTCCATCATATCAAGACAGTATAACAATGTCAGGAAAACAAGGCAGTATGGGCTTTGTTGCTAATACCATAGTATTCACTTCTATATATATGTTAGCAAATGAAATCCAAATTGGGGTAAAAGAAAAATCTCTTTATGAGCTTTATATGCTGGAGATGTAACCACTAGTTGAAATATAAATGTATATTTATTATTATAAAAGCAAAATGTTAATGATAATTTTGAAATATTATGTACCAAATCAATTAATAAATGTAAAATAACTGAATATAATAGATTGATAAATATCAAGAAAATTAGACAGCTAAATTGAAAAAGAACATTTTCTTTTATGAGATTATGAATCCATATAAAAAGTTAAATAATATAAAGCAAAGTACTATTAAAATGAGATTATATTAGAATTATAATCTTTATGGCACTGTTTGGTTTTAGCAATCATAGCAGAATAAAATAATAATAATTACATACAATGTTTGGTTATTTAATTCTACTCATGTCAAATGTCTTCAGAGAAAAAGTTCTATTTAGGAATTCCTCATATCATATAAAGATTAATTAAAAGCAGAATGTCAACCTTTTGACCTCCATATTTCACAAGGGAAACTCAAAAATTGTGTATAAGAACACTGAGAAACATTGATAAATAAATCTGATACAATTTTTTTTAAATATAAAGAGAACATAAAATGAGTGTTAGAGAAAAATGAACTTCCCCAAACATATTTTGTTCTTGCTAACCAATCTTTAAAATGATAGACTTTATGCTACAAGAGGGCAATTGCTTAAAACTGTGTGTCTCTGGAAAACATGGGGCTGATATTCAGGTGAGCAGATGTGTCTGGGATGCACATTTATGACATAACTCACAATAAAGAAATTATTGGTAAGTGGTAATTCATTTAAGGTGGTTGGTAGGGGTGAAGTTACATTGTAGGTAGTTAAAGACTGAATAATTGAATAAACGCAGGAACTGGGTGCTGATCCTTCATATGGAAGATGTGACTACAGAAGGAGAAAAATAAGGCAGTGGCCCACAAACTTTATAGTGTTTTCATTTACGAAGGAAGGAAATATAAGCCAAAACATAATGGAATATATTACATCTGTACATACCAATCTAAAGGATTATTGTTGTTTCTGAGTGCCAAACTGTATGTATATTGCTGACTCCACCCTGCCCATCCAAACCTACTTGATTCCCAAATGCTTGGCTTTAGCTGAGCCAGTTTCCTTAACAACTTTCAGAATAAACAGAAAAGCAAAACATTGACGCCAAGAGACCTGCAGGTTCAAGTTCATGATTTTAAAGACTTCTAATTTTCCTTACATAATACTCAGATATAGTGACCATCCACTTCTAGACTGGATGTTAAGTACACACACACACACAAATACCCAGGCACTAGATCATATGTGTGATTCTAAAGTTCTCAAAATTGAAAGAATCCAACCTTAAGAACTTTATTTCAATCCCTACAGACATACTCATGGAGTGAAGAACAGAAAGAGGAAAATTCTACTGTATGGAAAGCTCTAATTGGAGGTGATAGCATCACAGTGCCTCATGTCAAGAGTACCCAATAAATGCCAAGTACTTCATGTACAATAATCTTTATAAACAGCTATTGTTCTTCCTATTACAAACTATAAAAGGGTAGCTTGGAAACCTAAGTAGATAACCAAGAGTAAGAACTTCAGAGTCAGCTTTCCCACTAACCTAGCTCTGTTACTTAGGGCAGGTTTCATAACTTCTCTAAATCTTAGCTTAATCATCTATAAAATGGGTAGAATCATGCCTACCTCAGAAAGTTAAAGTGAGAATTAAGAGAGAAATTAAATACCAATACAAAGTACCCAGTATAGTGTCTGAAAATACAAGGAAATATTCAATAAATGCCAGCCATGTTGACTGGTACTGTTATTTCCCAAGACTGCATAATAAGTGAACAAGGAGATTTTTTAAACTCATATTTGACAATAGCATTTATTGAGAACTTACCACATGCCAGCATTACTATGCAAATGCTTTGAATGTATTAAAGCAATCAACAGTCAAAATAACCCTATGAAAGAGGTACTAATATTATCCTCACAATTTATTAGATGAAAAAACTGAGATACTAAAATGCCTCATAACTAATAGTAACTGGAAGCTTAACTAGCTTCTTCACCCTAATTTCAAAGATTTATTTTTATTGTTTTTTGACAGAGAGAGAGACAGAGAGTAGGGGGAGGGCCCAGAACAGTCTCCATAGTTGACAGCATTAGTTTTCTGTATAGTTTCACTCCACAGGTGGGCACGGGGCTGCACAGGGCAGGAACTGGGCCAGGAGCCTCTTGCATAGGCTCCAGCAAGAACTGAACTGGGGGCACACCCCAGTTTAGCATATGGGTCCTTCTGGGCCGGGGCCAGGATTCGATCTTTGGGCCCATGGCTGCAAAGAGAGAGCTTAACCCGCTGAGCCATCCCAGCTTCCCCATTCACCCCAATTTTAGGTACTTTCAATAAAGTACGATTCCCACACCATCGCCCCATTCGTTTATCCTTCCTGCTAACGTGCCTGCATTTTGAAACCACATACAACATCTCAGATATATGCCTCTTTGGAACACAGAGCACACAGAAGGGAATAGTGCTTTGAGTTCTCTAAGAAGACTGGGACTATAGAAACATAAAGTAGTAGTAGTAGTAGTACTCTTTTGCAATGACATGAACAAGTTATTCAGGAAGTTCATTGTTATAATTACCCAAGCAGTTTCTGGCTAAATCAAATCAGATTTATCTCTATCCTTTCTTTTTCATTCTGCAAAATTTCTAGACATCTGGACTGCTTAAAACATACCAAAGAGTGACCCTAGAAGCCACATGCGAACTGCCAAAAGCCCCCAAATGAACCTAAGTGGGAAAAGTCAACATATCCTATTTTCCCATGACAAATGACCTTTGAAAATACTTTTTTTCCCCTCTTTATACTTTTATAGTCAAATGATCATGATCAATAAGAATTAGATCAAATTGACTTCAGCTAGAGAAAAATGCTGACATGAAGGGCTAAAAATACAATATGCAACTTGTAATAAAAGGGTACAGGATCATCATGTAAGTCGAGGTCCCACAAACTTAACTTTTCTATAGTCACATTGCATTAAGACTAGGAGCAGCAGCTGGTTTCTCCCAAAAGCACGTCCTAGAGAAACGACATTAGAAGGGCTCCCATCCTTTAAATGTGCTTTTGAAAATAACAAGTTCTAGCTCTGGATGGATTTTTCTAGAGAGCTGACAGGTCAGACCTGAGTGCATGTTAGTCTAAAGGTCAAAGAGTTGGCAAAAACTGGATGTCACCGCTGTTAAATAAGAACGAACTCCCTTTGACGTCTGAGGCTTAGATAAGCTGGTTCCAAAATGTTCTCTCTGAATCCAGCAAAGGCAAGGGTAAAAAATAAAAAGGCCACCTTGTGTAAGCTGAGAGTTCTTTTAAGTAACGCTGGGTATACTTCCCTGCCCTTCTATGCTATGATGACCCACCATTAACATCACGACGAAGAGAGATGGTATAAGCAAACAGTAGAGGAACACTCCACTCCTACATGCTGCCCATGTCCACGAAAAACCTTTCTCAAAGTCCTCCTCCTCCCAGTTGAATCTTCTCAGTATCTGCCTTGTCCTCTATTTGTGCTTACCTACTTATTTTCCCCTGGTGGTTTGTATTTTGTTCCGTGGATAAATTCTGGCCAAACTTGTTGCTATGCCACCAAATACTTGAGCTGTTTCTGTGACCATTATCACTCAGAAAGTTCCAATGTGTTGTTATCTGAACATTCTCTGACTTTCAGTTTAGTAAATCAGACTACTATTCTACCTCATAAATCAGAAACACAACCCTGTGGCCCTCATCCCCACGGCCCCGGTAGCTGTGGATGGATTACCAGTGGAATTAAGGGAAGTTCTTGCAGACTCAAATATCACAGAAATGCAATAATTTGTCTTTATTAACTAAAGGTCAAATACCATGTACCTCCGACAGTTCCATCAATATTTTTATAGTCCTCAAGTTTTGACTTGTAGCAATGGACACACACACACATATACCTTAAGTCTAAATCTTGTTTTTTGATATCTTTTTGAAAACAAGTAGATTTAAGACACAAAGCATTCAAACCGGTGCCTGGTTTTCTCTGGAAATGGACTTCCCAGAATTCTGGTACTTGTAAGAGCAGCTATTTTGGAGGACTTTGGAGTCCTTGTTGCTCTGCCATCCATTTCTTAGAATACTTCCTGGTGAAGATGCTAGTGATGCTAGTGAAGATGCAGCTCTTAGAACTTCACCTCAACATAGATACAAACTACATGACTGAAGTATTTATAACGTGCCTCAATAAATCCTCACATCACCATCATGACGTTAGTACGTAATAATATCCCCATTTTACTGATGAAGAAACTGCCTCTCAGCCAAGGTCACTTTCCTAAAATCGCATATGTAAAGAGGTTAAACCAGAATTCCAAGTCCAGTTCAAAGGCCAGTGTTCTTTTCTTCTACAATGTGTAACAAGCGTCTATAGGGGCCAAGGATATTTCTGGGAAGTGTGATGACATGAAACTCTGGTTCCCCATTCACTGGTTCAGCTACCTCTCCTTTCTCGGTTATTCCTGAATCTCTGGGCTCCTTCTTCACTGTCCAGTTAGGGAAATCAGACAGAGGAGGGCTGGATGGAGGAGGTATTGTATTCTTTAAGTTCCCAGACCCTAAAATCCATTAGCACTGGGGGAGGAAAAGAAAAATCATCAAGCTACAGACACACCTAAAATTTTGAAATCTCTCAGGAAGCTTAACAAATCATTCACTAAAGTTAGAACTCAGTCCCCCACATAAATCCACAAAAATCAGAAACACATAGAGGTGAGATATACAAAAAGTATGTCTCTAGGAAAAGCCTAAAAGTATCACTAAAAAGACAGGAAATAACAAGTGCTGGCAAGCGTGCGGAGAAAAGGGAACTCTTGTGCACTGTTGGTGGGAATGTAAATTGGTGTATCCACTATGGAACAAAGAATGGAAGTTCCTTCAAAACATTCAAAGTAGAACTATCACATGGTCCAACAATCCCACTTCTGGGTAGATTTAAAGGAAATGAAAACAGGTCTCAAAGAGGTATCTGCTCTTCCATATTTACTGTAGCATTATCCACAATAGTTAAGCTATGGGACAAATCTAAGTGCCCATGAGTGAATAAATGGATAAAGAAGATGTGGTATGTATACACACAATTAAATGTTATTCAGCCACTAGAAAGAAGAAAAACACGCCATTTGCGACGACATGGATGGACCTTGATGGCATCGTGCTAAGTGAAGTAAGTCAGAGAAAAACAAATACTGTATGATCTCTCTAACATTTGGAATCTGGAAAAATCGAACCCATATGGAGATTGGAATGGTGGTTGCCAGGGGATGGAGTGGAGGAAATGGAGAGATGTTGGCCAAAGGGTATAAATTTCTAAATATAAGATGAAGAAGTTCTGGGGATCTAATGTACAACATGGTGATTATGGTTAATACTGTATCATATACTTGAAAGTTGCTAAGAGAAATCTTCAATGTTCTCAACACAAAAAAAGAAATGGTAATCATGTGACATGATGGAGGTGATTGCTAGCTGGTGGTACTAATCATTTTGCAATATATAAGTGCATTATATCAACACAACTTATACTTTAAGCACAATGTTATTTATTAATTATATCTCAATACACCTGGGGGGGGGGGATGTCTTTATTTTCTAGCCTAAAAAACAGAAGGAAGGAAGGAAGGAAGGAAGGAAGAAAAAAAGAAAGAAAGAAAGAAAGAAAGAAAGAAAGAGCGAGAGAGAGAAAGAGAAAGAAAGAAAAGCAAGGCCAAAAGAAGGGTCAAAATTCCAGAGAAAATAATTTAGTCTTAAGAAGCGGTTCTTAAACATTAAAATACATCAGAAACTCCTGGAAGAATTGTTAAAATACAGGTCAAATGGGTCTCACTCCCCAAGTTACTAGTTCAGTAGGTGGGGGTAAAGTCTGGTAATTTATATTTCTAATATAGTTCTAGGTGATATGAATGCTGCTGATCACGGGATCACACTTTGAGAACTACTTGTTTAGGGTGAATGGTCACCTAACAAATGAACTCTTTACTTTAGAAAAATAGATCTCTGTTGGATCCCCTTAATAATCTGTTAAACAAGTATTCAGCTAATTAGTACTAATCAGAGACAGTATACCATTGTGGTAAAAAGCCTGGATTCTATAGCCAACTACCCGAGTTCAAATCCCAGTTATATAGCTCATTAACTATGACCTTGAGCAAGTTCCTTGGCTTCTTTGAACCTCAATTTTCTTATCTATAAACAATGCAAGATAATTATAGAACCTATAACACAGGGCTACTGAGAGGACCAAAGGGGCTAGCACATATATCGCAAGTGCTCACAACAGAGCCAGCACATGTTAAGTACTCTGTTATTAGTATAAACTACTAATACTATTATTATCCTTTTTCTACCTCTAGAACCATTACTCTCAATCCCTGTGTTCGGTGTTGGGGATAGAGTAATAGACCACATATATAAGGTCAGTCCTGCACTCATGAAGTTACAGTCTAGTAAGGCAGACACAACTTTAGTTGTTAACAAAGCACTATCTGCTTAAATCAGAGGGTTAAAAGCAAGGAAACAAAGAGAAAAGGCTACAAAGTTACTTCAAATTAGAGATCATGCAGCCACTAAAAACATTTCTTAAATTGCAGTATAAACCAATGGACAAACATGATTCTGTGTATCAACCACAGAATCTTTTGGAACAAACTATTATGGCTGTTCAAATATAATGATGTGAAAAGAAAAACTTTCCAATAAATCTCCCCAAATTTCTCCACACCTACTATGTGTTATGCACTCTGCACCAGGGGCTACAAAGGTGGAAAAATGTGGTTTCTTCATCGGAAGGGTTCCTAGGTGAGTATAAGAATAACTGGGGAGAAATACTTACAGTACAATGATGGAAGCACTACAACTACAGAACAGTGCAGAACAAGTATCTAACTGCCCCGGGAGAGTTCAGAGGACTTCACAAATAGCCTGAAGTTTAAGATGGGTCCCGAAGGATGAGCAACCATTCAGTAAGCAGAAAAGAGGTCAGGAAGGATATTCCAGAAACAGAGAACAATGGGTGCAAAGACAAGAAGGCAAGGAAGGATTGGCTTAGTGCGAGATCAGCAAGATGTCTGATATAGCTGTAAACATTGGTGTGTGATGAAGAAAGAGTGGCAGAAATAAAGACAGCTCACACCTGAGTTCTGCGGAAGAAATTACCAGTTTTCCATATAATAAAATTTATTTGAAGCATTTGGATAACGGTCAAAGATGGTAATGAAATAAATGCATAAAGTGATAATCTGGGTTTTGTAATGTAAGTCTAAAGTTGTCCCTGCACTATACCCTTCAGAAAGTCAATGTTTCAATGGCAGACACTGGTCTTAAGCTCCAAATGTGTGGGTCTCATACTTACTAGTAACAAATAACTCCAGCACCCTGGGCAGCTAACATTTATTGAGCCCTCCGCATGCTATACTACAAACATTATACACACAAACTCTTTCAACCCCCCGTAACAAGCCTAGGAGGTACCAATGAGGAAAATGAAGTGTAGAAAAGGTAGGTCACCTGCTCAAGGTCACTCAGTAAGTCCCAGAGCTGGCAGATTTACCCCAAAGCTCTCTTCTTCTTGAGTTCTCATTCCTTCCTCCGTGAAGGACACTCTCACACCACTTCCCAGGGCAAATCCAGGAAACATTTATAGGAAAGACGATTTAAGAAAAGGAATACAAACTCATGAGCACAAAATCAAGTACAATAATAAATATTTACAATAAGAAAAAAAGTTAAAACAAATAACTGAAGCTTTGGGGATTTAGGTTCCTTTTTTTCTGAGATCAGAAACTCCTTCAGAGAAATGCTTCCTGAATGCCACCTTTCCGCACCTGGAACATTCTACAACTCTCAACTACCAGTACTCAAAAGGGCCAGGCAAGTGAGGGGCCTGAAACTTCATTGTATTCACTTTATGGGAAGCCAACCTCGCCTACTGACTGAAAGCCTCTTAAACTTCTCTGCACTTTTTCAACAAAGTTCACCTATAGGACAAAACAAACAAACAAACAAAAAGACAAAGCAGTGGAGTACAGTGTGAGAGGAACTAGGGTTATCATCCTTTCTCCCTTGCTAGAAAGATGAGCCATAGCAAGGGACACGGCTTTGGAGCCACGCAAACCCAGCTTCGGACCCAACTTCTGCTCCTTAGGAGCTATGTGATCTTGAAAATGTTCCTTGACCTCACTGAGTCTTTGATTCCTTGTGTATAAAGTCAACACAATGGAAGGATCAAATAGGATGACATGAATTCCATTCCCTTTGGATATGCCTTTCCCATGTCTTCTCCTTCTTTTCCCTTTCTCCACCCCAACTCTGGGGGTAGGTAGGTAAGTCCGTTCTGTGTACCCCCAGCGTATTCTGTAGAGACTCCATAGAGCATATCACTCTCTTATGAATTCAGTAAGCACTCCTTGGATATAAAGATGAAAACAGGCATGCGACTATCTTCAGGTGTGAGCCTTTCTCTACCATGAATGAGAAGCTCCTAAAGGCTGGAGCCATGTCTCATTCTACCACTGACCCTCAGATAAGGGGCAGCTCAGACCTAACAAAGAATAGTGAGTCCACTTCCTGCCTCCCCAACTCTCAGCCAATGCCTACACCAGTCTCAACCTGGCAACTCACCCCAACCCACCCTGCTCAGCCCTTCTTGCAACAGACCACAGCAATGCGGGGCTACACATCCTTTGAGTGGCTGAATCAATGAAGTTTGGTTTATGGGGCACTGGGCCCACTGCTGGCACTTACCTCAAGAACAAAGAATATTGGCCCTTCCAAGGCAAAACAAAGGTAGACTTCTTCCCCAGGGATCACTTTTCCTTTGTGGGTAACAATATGCAGATCCCTGGTCCTTCACCAAACTACATTTAAAATAGCTTTTGTGAAGGACAGACATGGTGGCCATTTTTGAATGTGTGTGTGCCAGCAGCAATCAACTGATTGTAAAAGAAACAATGTGAACTTCTTCCCACTTCTGACAGAATAAATGACATTGTGTCCTGGGCAGGGAGGGGGTTGGGGGTCCAACTAAAGAAACCAAGCCTTAAGGATTATTACATGAAAGACTGATAAAAAGCACTTCGAAGGCTCTTTCCCATCATCAAAAAACCACACTGGGCAAGATCAGAGCTTAACAGCCAACAGAAAAAAAAAAAAGAAAGAAAGAAAAGAAAAGAAAAAAAACCCACATTCAATCCCTGAGATCATTTTCCTGAAATAGAAAACTACATATGTTTCTCAAATTTCACATCAAGCCACTGCAGAGGCCAGACTGCAGGGCTGAATTGGGCCAAAGTAAGTAAGGGAGAGAAGAGGAGAGAAGAGGGGGATGGGGTGGGAAAGGGAGTAAACAGCAGAAAATGAGCCCATTCTTCCACATCACCACATTTCTCTAGCACAATCTAAACTTACAAACACCCCCGGTTTCACAGAACTTGTAGTTAGGGATGCTTATCAGGCAGCCTTTACTTTGTCAAATTAAGACACATTGCCTTGGATTAGCAAGACTCCTTAAATTCAAAATGACTTCATGGTTGGCTCGGAGTTCAGTGTCTCTAGGGCCAGTCGCCAGGAACATATCCACTGCACAGAGCCTCCCTCCCCTCTCCATACTGACCTGCCTGACTTTTCCATGGAGACAGCAGAGCAAAATCCCAAGCAGACAGGTTGTCAGTGTTAATTAAAAGTCCAAACACTTCTTTAGAAACTATCTCCAACTCAATATTTATACAGAATATAAGACTCTGACACACAGGTCTGGAGAGGGGAGCAGGAGGTTGAGGGCAGACATAGGTTTGAATGGCATTTGGAACTCATTAATTTTTAAAAGACAGGCTGCCACCCTATATAGACCCAGAGAGGTTCAAAATGTAACGAAACCAGGAAGATGAATGAGCCGAAGACTGCTCAGAAAGCTGCAAGAAAGCGCTTAGCTTTTGAAAAGAGTAATATCAGGGCAATAATGAGAGCTGACAGTTTTTATTGGTGAATGCGGTTCTGGGCACATTTTAACGATACAGGTTGACAATTTTTTGTATTTAACAAAAGGAAAAGCAATCTTCTAAATGACTTGGGAACAAAGGGCTCCCTGACTGCAATTTCTTAATAACATTTAAAAATTCTCTTCAAAGGCTGTTGACAATAGTTTAGAGAGAAGAAAGAAAAATTAATAAAACAGGGAAAAAAGAGGTATATTAAAAAAAAACTAAAACTAAATAGAAGTAAAGACGAAAGAAAAGAAAAGAAAAGGGTATAGCATTGTAACATCAAATTACATACCAAAGGGTTGAATTTTAACATTAAACTTAAACAATACTTTCTCAAAGGAGTAAGTTTTAAGAAAAAATCAAAAAAGAGACTTTGGTCAACACCAGTCCACCTGACAGACTCAGAACTTTAGTCCTGGAAGGGCTAAATGGATCACCTGATCCAAATACCAATCTTTGCTGGTGAAGAAACTGAGTGCCCGGGGCCCAAGGGTTATTCGGCTGGACCAGAGACACGTCTTCCAAGTTTCAAGATAGGCCACCTCGCGTGTCTTATGATGGATGTCCTGAACACTGCCAGGCCTGCCAGTATCATAGGTTCCACGACTGACTACGGACAGCTCTAATCAGGTTGACTGAAATGTAGAGGCTACCCAGAATTACACAGGTACAACGTATCCAAAAGGCCTAAGAACAAAGTTCACAAAAGACTGCACCAACAGAGGCAGCCATCCTGCATAGGAAACTAATTTGCAAGTCCACAAAGACTGAGAGGCTGGCCCATCCTGAGGGATGGACTTTCCAGGTCAGCAAAAGAACCCCTAACCAATGTATGATATGAAGATGCCCCCCTTAAAATCCAACTCCTACTCAAACCACTAGTTTCATCCTCAGAGTGGGACCCTTCAGTTTGTCACCTGGAAAATGAGATTTCCCTATATTTTAGCACTTTTACAATTTCAAAACATTTTCAGCAGAGAACATCATACTACAGTGATACCTTGGAGTCTGAACTCCCCAAAACTCGAACAACTTGGAATCCAAACGAACAAATCAAGCAAATTTTGCCTCGGAATCCAAACAACGCTTTGGAATCCAAACACCAAGATGTTGTTCACATGGGATGTATCAACTGTACCTGTAGCTTTATCTGAACGCCCACTTGTCTTGGAACTCGAACATTTTGGAATTCAAACAGGGTTCTGGATGGATTAAGTTTGAATTCCAAGGCATCACTGTATTTGAAAATGAGAATCATATTCAGAGATCATTCCACTCTACCATATTGAAAAAGCAAATGGGATTAAATTCTAAGTGATTCAAGGTCTCAAGAGAAAATTGTTAAGTAAAGGAAAAGCTATATTGCTGCTCATTTGGAAAATTACAGTCATGCTGGCTATCATTTTTCAGGCATACAAAATTCATATCTAGATGTGTACAGCAGAAATCTAAAAAATAATAATAAAGTTAGCAAATTCAGACAAGTCTTTCTTAATGAAGGGTGCAATCAGAACTACCCAAGGTCACACATTTTCACTCCCTTGGTCCCTACGGACAGAAGTTGGGGTTCTTAACTTTTTATATCCAGATTTGCTTTACTGATAAAAAGGGAAAGTAGCCTCAACCTTCCTCAGAGTTTGCCTCAATGCAGCAAACAGGCACAATCAGCAATCCAATGCTTAAGCTTTAGTTTAGGGTGGCAGGAGCACTCCCACTCATAGAGAGTCTGTGCCTTGATTCTGATACTTCTGATATGCATAAATGGGAAGCCAGGACAGGATGTTGATGCCTCGTCACCCCTCCTGGCCCCTGACTGGCCCGGTATATTCCATTTTCACTTACCCAAGTCCAGATGTTTAGTCTCTGAATACTGACCAGGCTGCCATCCCCTGGCACCTACCCATTTTTTCACTTCCACACTAGTTCTGAGATCTTTGGTGACACTCACACTCTATGGCTCACTGGACCCTGATCACATCCACAGGAAGTCAAGACAAAACCCCCAAACAAGGAAGAACGATGTCAATTGGGCTGTCTGGTTTATAAATAAATGTCCCATCCTTCACACCTCACTTGCAAGCTATTTAACTAAATGTAGATTCACCTTAAAATTTAAAAATAAAAATAAAGAAAAAAGAAAAACAAGGGAAACACAAATGGGAGTAGAACTTCTTGTACACTACTACTATGTAGCAAAAACAGGTTAGAGATTTTACCAATGGTGCTTCATTTTATCCACAGAGCAAGCCCATGGAGTTTTTGTCCTCTTTCAATCACAAGAGGAAACTGGGATTGAAAGAGACAGAATGACTGGCTCAGGTCTACCCAGCTGTTAAGTTGGAGAGCAAAACTTTGAGCTAAGGACTGTTTGGCTCCAGCCCTTATATGGACTTGAATAGTTAAATAAATGCGTACCTAACTAGTGCTAGATTAGAGAGAGGATACCTCTTAGACTCTCTATTTACACACACACACACACACACACACACATACAGAGAGAGAGAAAATAAGTGAATGAGTGAGTGAATTAATGACAGAAATTGTGAGTTACAGTTGTTTCAAACCACTCTCACTTTTCTCCTTGTCACTGTCATACAAGAATTATAAATTAGTATCTGGGATATTAGTCAAGGTAATTTACTGGGAAAAAAAATTGTCTTTTAATTTTCTACTTGTTCTTTAGCAGTAAGAGAAACCCAATTTTAGGGTTTCAGGTAGCAACCCATCCAGCTAAAATCCTATTGACCCTATCTCCATTCTAGCAACGTAGGACCATAAGCCTAAGTGTCAGCCAATTATATGTAAGCATAAGTATTGTGTAGATCTTCTAAGAAGGCTGTCTAAGGAAGGTGGACTCAGATATGCTGTTCCTCCTTTATATGCACTTCCCACCTTCTTTCAGCCTGCTATTGAAATGTAGACTTGATAACAAACTTTAGCAACAATCTTGGACCATGCGGTGACCTTGAGAATGAAAGCTGAGGCTTTAGATGGTGACGTAAAGATGTCAAAAGAGCCACTGTCACGGATGAGTTACTGGAACTGACAGAATAATCCAAGACTCCATATGTCCAGATTTATTTACAGAAGAGAGTAAACCCTTTGGTGTTTATGTCACTGTTATTTGGAATTTTCTATTATTCCTATTATTTATCAGTGAAGAGATATGAACTGTATTTCCTCTAAGGAGAGTAAAAGTACTCTTCACTCCCAAAAAATAAGGGTAAGGGAAATCTAATATGTATGTGTCATTTCTCAGCACTATTAAATATACTAAAAAATCAGCTGAGGTAAAAGAACTGAATCATTCCTCTTACAAGCTAGAAGAACTGTTTCATATCATTGTTCTGAAAAAATCATCCTTTAATATAATCAAAGCAATGCAAATCAAAGAACTTTAATATAAATTATATTAGGAATAACTATGATCCCCCCCCCCGCCACTCCCCCAAGAACTCTTTGATTCCCCACTATCTGGGGAATCCATATCAAGTTTCAACCAAGGTCTGGCCAAAAAAAATGTTACCGGGTACCTCTATGATGATCTAATTTCAATCAATTTTACTTTGATAGGTTTCTAACTTTAAAATATTAGGGTACACTGAATTTTGTATGCCAAAAACACATTGAAAATCTACTTTACAACTACAAGGGTAACTATTTAATTTTTTTTTTAATGAAAATAAGTGTTGGTGAGGATGTGGAGAAAATGGAACCTTCATACATTGCTGGTGGGAATGTAAAATTGCACAGCTACTATGGAAAATTGTAGTGGTTCCTCAGAAAGTTAAACGTAGAACTACCATATGATCTAGCTATTTCTACTCCTAGACATAGAATTGAAAACAGAGATTCAGCCAGATGATATACCAACATTCATTGCAATATTATTCACAATAGCCACAAGGAAGAAACAACCCAAAAATACATCATGGGACCATCAACAGCAGGGTGGAAAAGCAAACTGTAGTACAGTATATGAATACAATGGAATATTATTCAACCATAAAAAGGCAATACTGACATATGCTACAACATGGATGAATCTTAAAAACATACTAAGTAGGATAAACCAGACACAACAGAACAAATATTATATGCTTCTGTTTATATAAGGCATGTAGAATAGGTGAATTCATAGAATAGACTAATTCATGGTGAAAGGGGGAAATGAGGAAGTATTATTTAATAGTTATAGAGTTTCTGTTTGGGGTGATGAGTAAGTTTGAAAACAGATACTGGTAATGGTTGTTCAAAACCATGAATATAATTAATGCCACTGAACTGTATACTTAACAATGTTAAAATGGTAAGTTTTATATATATCTTACTGTAATTCATAAAAATTAATAATGTAATATATCAAAACCAGTAAAATTTAGACTTTAGATGGGCACATTGTGTATGTAAATGATATCTCAATAAACTGTTGTTTTTTGAAAAATCAAGTCTTATCTCAAATATGCAAAGGAGGAAGGCAATCAGGAGGCCAAGTACTGAGGAAGGGATGTGGACTGCAGACATGTCACCAAAGGCAGATGCCACAGTGGAAATCTCTCCCTCCTTTTCCCAGTGCTGCTGCCCTGTCCCATGGAGAATGAGACTGTCACCCACTTTCTCTCTTCACTCAGAGCCACACCAGAGGATGCAGAGCTGACTTTGTATATCATCCCCTTACTTGATTTTCTCCATGGAAGTAGAAAATTCATCCGATCTTTTAAAGATTTATTTTTACTGTTTTTGACAGAGAGAGAGAGATACAGAGAGAGAGAGAGAGACAGAGACAGAGACAGAGAGAGGGGGAGGGCCCCGAACAGTCTCCATAATTGTACATCATTGGTTTTTCCACATAGTTTCATTCCACAGGTGGGCTGGGGCTGCACAGGGCAGGAACTGGGCTGGGGTGTCACCCCAGTGAGAACCGAACTGGGGGCACTCCCCAGTTCAGCATATGGGTCCACATGGGCGGGGGCCAGGATTCGATCCTCGGTCCCAGGGGCTGCAAAGTGAGCACTTAACCCATTGAGTCATCCCGGCTTCCCCTCATCTGACCTTTGAGAGACAGAAATTTATTAACATTTTAAGTAATCCTTAAAATGGTAAAGATAGGATAATAAGTGACACCTATTACAACATCAAGCCTACTCCTTCACTATCTATGCCCAGGGCAACCAGCATGCCTTAGCTTCAGGTAATCACACCTAAGCAGGGTGTGCATTCATGTGACTGACTCAGTTAGTAGACTTGAGATCTGGTTGACATATCTAGTATTCCTTCCTCCATATATGTGTACACACACCTGAACATGTGGCTGCTGGTTTAACCTTATTTCTGAGCTGTTATTAGCCATCTAGTATACTAGTTCTATACATTAAAGATTAAAGAGTGTTTTCTAATATAAAGAGGTAAATTTTTATTATTCATTTAGCTAACACGCTTTGAATATAGTCTCTGTTGGTCAGGATACCAAAGGCAAGGAAAAGTGAGTGGCACTTTGAACCCTTAACAACAGGGATACCTGTTAGGAGTTTAAATAATGAGGATCAAGGCTAATTGTCCTAAGTGTAATAATGGCACTGTGGTTACATGAGGGCTGTCCAGAAAGTATCCAGCCATATAATATGAAAAATAGAGGTATTAATGGCTGGATATTTTTCTGAACAACCGCATATAAAAGAATGTCTTACTCTTGGGTGATCACATTGTAGAAATGAAGAGGAAAGTATGCGATGTCTTCCATTCGTTAACAAATGGTTCAACAAAATGAATACATATATGCATGTATTCAGAAATAGAACACAAATATAACAAAATGTTAACAATTGATGAATGTAGGTGAAAAATACGGTGCTCAACATACCATTCTCTCAACTTTTCCGTAGGTTTAAAATTTTTTCAAAACATCTGGGGAAAATGCTAAAACAATTAACAAAAAATAAGATTTCACCAATATTTAAGGAAACACTGAAATCCAATATAAATATCAGTAAGTGACATAAACAGGTGAATAACATATGTAGTATTAATTGACATAATTAGTAATTGACATTAATTGACATAAATTAATGAGTGGTTATTAATGAATATAAGAAAAATTGCATTTAATAATTAAAAATTAAAATTAAGTGGGCACCAGATATATGGCGGTGGAGGGGGAGCTGATTCTGGGGGGTGGGCACATAATGGGATGCATGGGTGATGTGATGTGGACTTGTACATTGGGAAGCTGTCTAATTGTTACCAACCAATGTCACCCTATTAAATTTAACAATAAAATATAATAATAAAAAATAAATAAATAAAAAAGATTAAAAAAAATAAAATAAATATCACTCTTCATATTATTTAAAAAAATTAAAATTAAAATAAGATACCATTTTAAATCTAAAAACTTGGTTAAATTGACAAAGACATATTATTATACTGGCATAAAATAATATAATATGCAGGTATCAAAATATACTTTCAGATAATATTTATATAGAAAATACAATAATATATTAAATATAAAATAAACTGTACAAAGTGGATTTATAATTTAAAAATAAAAAAACATAAAGTAAGAGTCTAAATAATGATATTTATTTTTGAGACCTTGGATATTATATTTGAAAAGTAACTATAGACCTGGATCAATAACCCAACCATAATCTTCTGACAGGATAGAAAATAATCATGAGAAAAATAATAGTACAATAATATACCTTATAAACCCAAAACACAGATAACCATGCAAACCAGGAAAATAACTGTGATTTTTAAAAAGATTAGTTTCTAAAAACCATAAATTCATCTCTTTAACATAGAAAATAAGATTTTACTGACAACTTACACAAAAGTGGACATTGTAGTGAAGAAAAGGTGGAAGGAAAGATATATAAAGAAATATGAGGAAAAATAAAATTGGAATTCTAGAAATTCAGTTCTGTTTTTCCATATGCCATAGAAAAGTCTCAAAAATTCTAACATATAATGTAGAATTGTATACCTGGAACCTATGTAACTTTTACCAACCAATGTCACCCCAATAAATTCAACAATTAAAAAGAAAATTCTAACACGTAATTTCTTAAGAAAATTTACATAAGTGTCTCTTGTACATAAGGAACCTGGTCATCAATATTTCTTTTAGTCCAAAGTAATACAAATAAATGATCTGAGAACGGACAAATCTTCCATACAGAATCATTCAAAATAATGTAGTAGATATTCCACCCCCAAGAAGGTGAAGCATAGCTCCCTAGTCCTTAAGTGTGGGCTGTGCATAATGACTTCCTTCCCAAGAATATAAAAGGGGAAGAGGAGTAACTATACAGTGTAGATACCTTACAAACAGTACCTTAGCCAGGTGATCATGGTCAACATCAACAAGTCATATTGATAGTATATATCCTTGATGAGATATAACGAGAATGGTAGTCATCACAGAATGGTATTCCTCCCCCAAATACACTACTTTGGTCTCATCATGAGAAAAACATCAGACAAATTCCCACAGAGGAATTTGTTACAACATACATATATGACCAGTGCTCTTCAAAACTGTCAAGACTGTCAAAAACAAAGTTGAGAAACTGTTTTCAAGAAGAGCCTAAGGAGATATTGACTAAATGTATACAGTATCCTGGATAGAATCCTAGAACAGAAAAGGCCATTAGGAAAACACTAAATGAATAAAGTATGTAATTTAGTTAATGATAATATCTCAATATTGGTTCATCAATTTTGACAAATGTATCATACTAATTTAAGATGTCAATAATAGGGGAAATTGGGTATCCAGTACTGTATATGGAAAGTGTTTTGTACTATCATCACAGTTTTTCTGTAAATCTAAAACTTTTAAAAATAAGTCTACTTGAAGTTATAATTGAATTTAATAGAACACACTTTTAAATAATTTATAGAATATTGCCAACCTTTGATAATCTACAATAAATTTCTCTCAGACCCAAGTGTTTTCCAAGTTCTATTTTTCCTGAGTAACAGCAGTCAGGTTCTTAACAGTTCATTCAGTTTATTCTGACTATATGCTAATCTTTGTTTTGGCCACTAGGAAGCTTGGAAACAAACCTATTAGTAATTATGAAGAGCCTAATAGTTTCTATGAAGCTCTCAGATTCATCTTGTTCTTTTAAAATATTTTATTCCATTGTGATTTAAAAATTTTTTAGCACTTCTTACCTAATTTTGTTATCAGGCACTTCAAAATTCTTTCAAATGTCTAGTTCCACAAAATCTTATTCAAATTTCTGATTCCAAATTTCTCATGTGGACAGTTACCCACTCAACAGCTAGAATGTCGCAAATTATAATACTAAAATATTCAGCTTCAGTTCTTAAACTGCAAAATGATAACACCACTAAGTGCTATAACCTATGGATTCCAGGACGAGTGGAGCTCACATTTGATAATATGCCTACTACAGAAAAAGAGAAAGCATGCAATAATTGATAATTACTGCTATTACTAATAACAAAAACAGCAATAATTTTCATTAAAATAATAAAAATGAGATGGAAGTTAATTATAAATTAATCATAGACCAGGTGGTAATTTTCTCAGTGACCCAAATAAACAGGAATAGCTGCCATATTTTGGAGGATGACAATAACTAAAGGGGAGGTGAGGGGAAAATATGAGAAGGGGAGGAAAGAAAAAAACAGATAAGAGAAGGAGTAGGAGTTCTTACACACCATCACTGCCAAAAACAAGTCTGAAAGCTTTTAGACAAGGTGAAATCCAATCACTCTTTACCCTTGACTAGAATAATAACAGGAAAAAAACAAAAAAAACACCCTCCAGCTTTTGGCATTCATTTCCCCAAAGCTTCCCAAAACAATCACAGAGCCTAATAAACTCCAAATCTGAACCTCTCCTGGCCCACAGGATGCCAAGTTCATGTTTTACTGCCCAAAGTTTTTTTTGGCATTGGCACATTCAATTTCAGACCCTCATCTTCCGTATTCTAGAAGAGAGGACGATAAGGGTTTTCATTAAAAGAACCAACCATTGATTAAATATTATGTGCCACACTTTTTATCCACAGTAGGTCAAGACCCTCAATAACCTTGAGAGGATATCCAGATGAGGACCTGAGGCTCAGGGGGTGAAGTATTATAACTCCCTCCAGGTTCTCACAGACAGTACACAGAAGACACTGCACCCAGGTCTGTTGGACTATGAGGATTCCCTTGTTCCACTATGCCAGAAACTTAATGCAAAGACTCACTGCCAAAATCAAGAGAGAAAGGGAATGGAATAAAATAGCTAATTCCTTCCAAAAGTTTCTCAGCATTGCACTGCAAGTTCTCCTGTTATCCCACTCTGTTCGTACTAAGCCCATGGAATGAATGCTATCATCCAATTGTACAATCAAGAAAGTTTCAGAGGGGTTACTGGTTTCACCCTGATTGTGCAGGCTGAAATAGAGAAGAGAGAAAGACCTGGAGATGAAGGCAACAACAGGAGAGAAAAACAGATGTAAGAAATGGGTGTGCCAGGAACAGGACAACCACCTGTGCAAGACGAGCCCGGTGCTTGGGGTCCAAGGTCCACAAGCTCTTCTCTAGAAGAGAGGGAACCTGGAGGGGTGGTCTCCACAGGAGCTCACAAGTATCCAAGTACAGGGCAAGGAGCGGGGAAGGCAGACTGCAAATTTGTACTCATAAAAATAGAATGAGTCACGAGTGTCAAAGCTAATTTTTTAAAATGGCAGGAATGACTAGACAGCCAACTAATAATTTCTGAGCATTAAACTTTCTGCTTCCTCAGGGTTTGAAATTGTTATGAGTAGGGCTGAAAGCCCCCCAAGATTGCTCTGATAGGTCAACAAGAAGCTCTCCATTTTTAAATTCACCAAATTTATTAAACCTTTGAAAATGCTTCCAAGCCTTCACAAGGATTTGAAGTCCCATATTACTTTGGGATTAGAGACTCACATTATTCTCAGACGTATTCTGTTAGGCAATATTGTCCAAAATTACCTTATCATACAACCATTGGGGCATTTGTTAAACACACAAATCCCCAGGTACCCCATGGAGAGTTCTGCTTAAAAAGTGGAAGCCCCAGGGATCTGTGCTCTGAATAAATGATTCAGCTAATTCCAGGCTAGTTTGAAAAAATTGGTTTAATAGGATTCTCTGAATAATCTTACAAAGTAGATATCCTGATCCCCATTTTACAGATAAAAAGAGTGAGACTGTAAGGAGAGGACATGCCCAGATCACACAACTCTTGTGTGGCAGAATCGAGGACTACAAGTCACATTGTGACTTCACAGTGGGTATGAATGCCACTGCATTTAAATTTATCTGAGTCAGAGCTAGCTTCAAAAAGCTCACTCTTTGGTGTCATCACATGGCATCAGACACCAGGAAATGGGGGTGGAGACTATCCAGCACCGTCAGAAAGAACCAGGGAGGAAGTCAATGCCCTGAGTTGAATAACACCCAAGGAACAAGACAAGGAAAGCAGGGCCCTCCTACATCTGTGGTCCTGTTTTTGACTCCTCAAGCTGTGCAGGACAATGGGGCATTGCCATAGCCACACTATTAGCACTGCTTTGACTAACAGGTCCATTTGGCTCAAACGATGAAAATATTTATTTCACTACTGCACAAAGGTAAAAAAAAAAAAAAAAGACCCTAGAGAAAGGTCCTTCCAAAAAATACTTCAGACAAGCGACATCACACCTAGAGGAATGTCCAGGATGAGGTCTTCACTCCCCCAGTGGCCTCCCCAGTGGTGGTAACAGTATAATGATGACTAATTGCACCTTTTGGGGTAAAGTTCAGACCACTATGCCAGAGTCTTCTCCCCCAGATAGGGGAGACTACCTGAGCTCTGCTGAGGTCATTTGTATACACACATGGCTCCCCAGTAGCCTGAGACCTTTGACTAATGATCATTTCATTGGTAGTGGGGGAGGATGATCCACATGAAGAACGATGTGCTTGTGAAACATGTCCTCTACAACCTCCCTTCTGGAAGCACATGCTGCTGAACTATCACAAATTTATCAACTCTCTACAAGAAAAGATCCAAATCATACCAAAAATGAAATAGGTAGAAAGATCATAGGGCAATCAGTACTGCTATTCCTAGCTTCCTCTGAGTTTAAGTAAAAAGGAAAGCAGGAAAGACTTAGCCCTCTCTGAATGAGCTGATCTTAAGATACAACACCTGCTTTTCTAAATATATGTATTTGCATAGGTTTATCTGTCCTCAGAAAATGATCCCCCCTTTCCTTACAGATTTGCTCGATGCAGTGTCTAAATCATTTTTAAAAGGAGAATACCCATCCCTACCCTGCTACTCTCCCCTTGTGCATCCCCTGAAATCTGAAGTTAGGATAACAAAAGACATGCATACTTTATGATTTCAGGTCCAACCTGTCCACATATGTGTGTGTGATATATATACAAGGGCTGTCCAGAAAGTATCCAGCCATGTAACCACTCTCGTTATATTGACAATGGCAGGATTTTGTCCAGGTAGTATATACACTACATATTATGTATATACATACACTCATCCAGTCTGTTAATTATAGCAGCCGCAATTTCACAATGAGTATTTTTTTGAATTGTCTCTGCCATGTAGCACATATTTATTTATAACATTCATAATTTATTTTAAAAAAACATTTACTTTAACATATACACATACTTCAACATACTGAGATGATTTAGGTACATTAATATAAAAAGCAAAGTGGTTCATAACATGCCCATCTAGATAAATCAGTTTCTTTAACAAACATATCGCTTGCTTTAATTTTAGGGGCCAAAAAATATATTTTTTCCTTTTATTCACTATGTAAAAAGTACAAAAACAGTTAGATTTCATGATGGACTGCTCACATCTCCTTCAAATGTGCCCCATTTCAATGAATGGTCTTCACCTTGGAAACCCACATTCCAGGCCTCATAGGAACAATGGTGTTTGGGCATGTGCAGTGGAGGTGGAAGATGGATTCAAGATGTTTCAAGTATGCAAAATCGCATGCAGATGTACAAACAGTACGCACAGTCAAAGTGAGTTAAGAAAGCAATATATATACAGACACCCGAGAATGGATGAGCGCAAATAAAATCCAACTTGTAATTAACATACCGTGCTGTGACACCTGTTGCCTTCCACGATAAGAAGTCTGGGAGATCAAAGAAATGTCCCGCCTTATCCCAGCAAGTCTCTCTCAAGTTCTGCCAAATTAAATATATATTAGAATCAATTATGGGCTTTTTTTCTAGCCCTCTCCTCTTTCGATAATGTCTCAAAATTTTCAAAACAAAAGCACAGCCAACAATATCCAGTAAAACATCTGTTCAGGGGATGGGAGTGAGGATGATATAAAAGCAGTACCTATATAGGAAAGAAAAATTGGCAATTATTGACCCTTCCAAAAATGACCATAATTTCCCTTTTATCCTTCTTTGCCAACTTGGAGGGGCAGGAAGCACATTCTGTGAAGGTGTGTAATCCATCTTCCCAGTGAAGGGCCGGAGGATACATGTCAAGATATATAATAAGATTTCAGGCTGAACAGGAAGAAAAAGCCCTATGGAACTACTGCATGAAACAGAATGTGTCCTGACACGTAAAATTCTCCCCAGGCCAACTGGATACAAAGGTAATAGAAAAGGTGGTCCCTGCCCTCAAGGAACTCCCAATCTAAGCAAAGAGCAAATGGCACATAATTAGGCTATTCTTGTAAATTTCTTTTTTTGTTTTTTTAAATATATTTTTATTTATTTTTGACAGAGAGAGAGAGAGAGATACAGAGAGAGAACTGAACTGGGGGAGCTCCCAGTTCAGCATATGGTTCCGCACAGGCTGGGGCCGGGATTCGATCCTCGGTCCCCAGCGCTGCAAAGTGAGCGCTTAACCCACCGAGCCATCCCAGCTTTCCCTTCTTCTTAATATATTTATTTATTTGTTTGTTTGTTTGTTTGTTTGTTTGTTTATTTTTGACAGGGAGAGAGAGAGATACAGAGACAGAGACTGAGAGAGAACTGAACTGGGTGAGCCCCCAGTTCAGCATATGGTTCCGCACGGGCCAGGGCCTGGATTCAATCCCCAGTCCCCAACGCTGCAATGTGAGCGCTTAACCCACTGAGCCATCCCGGCTTCCCAAATGATACCTTTTTTTTTTAAATACTTTTTTTTTTTTTTGACAGAGGAGAGAGAGAGGGAGAGATACAGAGACAGAGAGAGAACTGAACTAGGGGAGCTCCCAGTTCAGCATATGGTTCCGCACGAGCCAGGGCCGGGATTCGATCCTCGATCCCCAGCGCTGCAAAGTGAGCACCTAACCCTCTGAGCCATTCTGGCTTCCCCTAAATTTCTTAAACATCAGTTTCTTCTACACTGCCAGTGTGGTCCGAGTTTTTCTTGCCACCAGGCTTTTTCTTTCCTCAGCTGAGTCTGTCTGGAACATTCATTTCTCACCTGCAAACCTATTGCCTCCCAGGGTCCGTGTCACTTTGCCCCCTCTGGTTAACCCTATCCATCCCTTCCTGGGGAGGCCCTTCAAGATCTCCTATTCAGATTCGGTCTGGCTGTCATACAACCCATACTAACTCACAATTATGCACGTAACATCTTTCTTTTGTGCTAGCATGAGAGCTCTAAGAGGTCAAGAACCTTGTCAGCTTTATGTACCCTGATATCCCATGACTGTCCCCTCTCCTCCCTCTACACAACAGTAAACTCAGCTATAAAGTGGAAAACACATGATTCCACTCCCCTTACACACTTAACTGGTCAAGGGATGAACATGTGATGTAACTGAATGAATCAGATCCCTTCTCCCAGAAATTTATAATCATGATCAAAATGGAGTCATTTAACTTCTGCCTGTGAATGGAACTGGAATTGACATATGCTTGGAAACAGTACAGTGGGTGGTCATTCTCTGTACCTGAAGTAGAACTTCATAAAGAAAATAGTAAAGCAGACAGAAACAGTAGCAAGAAAGGTTTCCTACCACCCAGGCAACTCTCAATGTCCTGGTTTCAATTTTCCCCTCCCCAAGAGGCTATGGCAATAAGGAATGTACCATAAACACAAGGGTATCTTTGGAACCCAAAGAGCAACAATGCAGAA
The DNA here is from genome assembly GCA_004027555.1 of Craseonycteris thonglongyai. Classification (NCBI taxonomy): domain Eukaryota; kingdom Metazoa; phylum Chordata; class Mammalia; order Chiroptera; family Craseonycteridae; genus Craseonycteris; species Craseonycteris thonglongyai. Next base: position 26,523 of record PVKE010012035.1, read on the forward strand.
GTTCCAGAAGAGACATATTCCAGTGTCTGCTGGAGAGTGACACATACCAGACACTCAGTAAAGATCTGTTGAACAACCAGCTAAACTGCTCAGTTTCCCTTCCAACCTTTCATATGAGGAATGCTTCCACCTGCACTGTCTCCTGAGAATGATACAAAGGTCCTGAGAGTTATAATATTGCATCCCTTTATAAAAGGACATATCTACATTTGCCCTCAAATTCGATAAGCCCTTCCTATTTCTACCTTCCCTATCACTGCTATATGAACACAGACATCTTCACACAGCAGAGAAACAGAGTATTACCCCAGGTCCCATTAAAACAACAATAATATCAAAAGGATTCAGATATAAATGGCCCATTTTCTATTCTTGTTGTTGTTTATTCGTAAATTCCTAAGCACTTGGATGAGAACTTACATCTAGAAAGGGCTAACCATCTCTTTGAATATGCACACATGTTAATGTTAAACAAAGCAAAACTTAAAGCTGATTAAATATGCCTAACATGGCTATGGACTAGTAGTATCTTTATATACTAATAGATCACAATCAAAAAATGGTAGGCTTTGAAACTAGTATGTGAGCCAGACTACTAGCACGCCTTGTGAGTAGTCCCAAAAATCTGTTTCCATGTGCTTTGTGGCTTCAGTGATGGATTCTCAGGGAGAAAGAGAAAAGGCTGCCTCCTTCTAAGGGCTCCAGAAATCCAAGGCCAAGCTGAACAATCCTCACAAACTCAGAAAACAACTGCTTCTGTTAGATCTTGTATAGGATCATTAAAGACCTTGGATAATGAGAGCTTTCAGCCTGTGGCTACACAGACAGCCTCCGTAGACAATGGAACCCTAGCAGAATGTCTCAAAGAGGACTTAGGGCCTCTTGACAAACACACACACGGGGGGTGAGGTACAAGGCAGCCAGGAGTTTCATTTCTTCTGGAGAACACACCAACTTCATTTACCAAAGTCAGGGACCCTAGTTCAACCTCTCTATAGGATGAGAAACTAGAAACAACAACTTATTAGAAGAATGAGATTATCATGCTAAGCGAAATAAGTCAGACAGAAAAAGTCAAGAACCATATGTCTTCACTCATCAGTGGAATATAAAACTGAAAGCAACAAAAGGCACAAGACAAATAAAGAAACAAAAATTCATAAATACAGACAACAGTTTGGTGGTTATCAGAGAATAAGAGGGGAAGGGGTGGTAGAAGAGGGTAAAGGGGGTCAAATATACGGTGGTGGAAGGAGAACTGACTCTGGGTGGTGAGCACACAATGCAATAATATATAGATGATATAGAATTGTACACTTGAAACCTATATAATCTTACTGACCAACATCACCTGAATACATATAATTTTAAAAATCTAGAAAGAAAGAAAGAAAGAAAGAAAGAAAGAAAGAAAGAAAGAAAGAAAGAAAGAAAGACGAAAAAGAAAGAAAGAAAGAAAAGAAAAGAAAAGAAAAAGAAAGAAAGGCACACGGTCTCAGAGAAGAGAGCAGTATTCCCTGCTTTCTCTACACAAGCAAAGGTATCAGCCAGCAAAGGGAAGAGGAAAGATTTTCGGTGGATGAGAGGGAATGTTTCCAGAAGCTTGATCCCCTTCTTCAAGATGTTGACAGACTATCTGTGAGGAGCCCATGCTGCCTTCATGTTGGGCTACACAATTCATTAGTGCTTTGTCATCAAATGCCAGGTTGGCCAAGGGCCTATTAGCCCCCATGAATGAATTTTAATCCAGTTCTGTGGGAAAACTCTCTGTATCTCCCTTTCCCCAGCCATTCCAGTGCCAACCGAGGGCCTCAATCTGATTGAATTCATTCCATTCTCGTAAGCACTGAGCTGACATCAGGACACAGTGACTGTCCTCTTCTACTCCTCTGCTGCTTACAGGAGGGCTCCCACGTGCCTCATCTCATTTCTCAGAGCAGTTCAGAAGTGTGCAGGCGGTACCCAACAGTCATATGCTAAGGGTGCAGAAACTGAGGTTCAGATGACAAAGCTTACCCCTGTGTCACATGGGGCTCCTGGTTCTAAAGTGAGTATTCCTTCCTCATACTAGCGATCATCGCTACCCTGAGGCCCCCAGATCTAGCAGAGCTGGTGGTTTTGGCCTTTTGGAAGCACCATGAAGGAAGTACTGCCATTCTTTACAGAAGATAATGACAACAATAAAACTGAAAAAAAATAAATAAATAAAGAGGAAAATGAAAGAAAGAAAACCCTTCCCCAGTACTTTACATTATTTTTTTACATATTTTTTAAAAGTTTAGAGATTTCACTTTCAATCCAGGGCAACTCACTTACCTTCTCTGTACCTAATAACTCCCTGCACAAATGGGGACTGAGTTAGAGTGCACAGAGCAGGTCCTCAATACCTGCCCACGACTTCAGTTGTATCTCATTATGCAATCATTGAATCCAGTTCAAACTAGAAGCTCTCTGTGCTAAAAGAGTTAAGTCTATCCTCCAGTTACCAAGCAACTAACAAAAACTAGTCTTTTCAAGGGAAAAAAGGAATCAGTTGTGATTTGGGGTGTGTGACTTGGCAATAAAGAATTCCGCATTCCAATAATACTCCTTTGAGCTAAACAATCCCCCAGGCTTGAGAGCAACCGAAGAAACAACTCTACTTTTTTTTTTTAATCAGCTATTACTTCATAAAACCACAGCATTTCTTGGGAGGAGGCTACTACTCAAAGGGCACACAGCTGTGGGTCTCGCAGAGGGTGGAGGCAGAGTGTCTATCCAAGATCCAGGGCCAGGCAGCAGCCACCCTGGCCTAGAGGCAAGGGAGACAGCTGTCTCCCTTTCCCTCTCACTGAGAGGGCCAGGGGGCCAGTGCAGTCTCTGGGGCTCTCCACAGAGGGAACCTGTAGGAAAATGAAGAAGATACTGCACTGTGTGTTGGGAGACACCAGGTTCTCGGAGCAGCATGACAAAACCAGTTCCAAAAGAGTCATCCAAGTATTTTGTTATCCATTGTCAAGGGTTTCTATTGGAGTTATCTGCTGTGTGCAATGAATAAAAGGGAGGAAACAGAGCTCCCTAATTCCCTACCCAATAAACGATCCTGCCTGAACTGAACATTCCAAATATTCAGGATGTTGTTTTCCAGCACAACAACCCGTAAAAAAGCAAAACTTCATTCTCACTCTGCATTCGGGACTCCAAATTAGGGCACAGGCTGATGGTCCGAAGAGGAAAGATGTTTCAGGAAGAAACTTAATCCTCAATGTCATTCTGAAAAGAAAAATGATGCTGAAAACATGGAGTGGGTCATAATCCCCAACCAGAAACTTCCCAGAATGTATAAACCACTAGTGTGTTTTCAGCTCCCATCCACAGAGAAAAAGGCCAAATACTGGAGATTCAACTCAGAGGTCTGTGCTTCTAGAGGCTTCTTTCTAAACACTTTAAAGCTTACCATTACACTCTTTTTAAAAATGGTTCTACAGCTCCTCATGGCCTAAAATCACATTTTTATCTCCTTGGCATGGCTTAAAAACTTAAAAACCTGGCTCCAATTTGGCTATTATTTTTATGAATCATTCAGGGCTCATCCCCCATCACCCATCTCCTAGCTCTCCCCACACCACTCTCACCTCATTTCTTTCACCTCTCTCCGTGCATTGTGCTCTTTTTATATTTTCACGCCTCTATTGAGGCTGAAGCCTCTCCTTAGATTGGCTTTCCCATCTTCTCCCATGATCCAACTTCTGCCTCTGATTCAAATCCAACTTAAATGTCACCTTTTCAGTGAATCCCTCCATCCTTTGCCGCATCCGAATTATATATTCACATACCTAAATCCATCTCAAAATGACAAAGTTCTGGATGGCACAAGCCAGCTGACTCATGGAAAACAGTGCAGAGAGGTTCAGGAGGTACAAAGAAATTTAACAGACTCTTTTAAAAGGAAATTAAAGCAGAGCTGGAGAAAGACATGCAGGAAAAAAAGAAGGTAACTAATAAGGTGATGCATGACAATAATGTAATGAGTCTGATATCAAGGTTTGGTAAGTCAGCCTCATAACTTTATCACAATATTTAGAGTGTGGTCATATAGTTGCCTCTAATAAGTAATCACAGGCAGGTTTCAGAGGAGAGGAAGAGCTTAGGGGGAAGGGCAGCAAGAAAAGGCTTCATGGAAGAACGATGTGAGGTGAAGCTAAAAGATCAAGTAAAGTAAGTATCTATGCTACTGTGGAGAATGGCACCCACCTAACAAAAACCTGGAATGCCAAGCTAAGATTACCCCCATTAGAGGATTTGCTTAACTGTATCTTCATAAACTTTATAAAATGCAATCATTCCATTGTATCATTTAAATTCTTTCATTTTCAAGAAGTAGATATACAAAGACTGTCTGGAAAGTATCCAGCCATGTAACCATTCTCATTATACTGCCAATGGCTAGATATTTTCTGGACAATCCTTCTGTATCTGTATCCTTCTCACCCCCACAACTCCCCTAGGGCCCTACTTTTGCACAAAAAGGTAAATTTATAATCCATACTACAGCTGACTTCCCAACCATAACACTGTTATCATTTACATGAGAGCTGATCGTATTCAGCCAAGCTGGCTTTGTCCCGGAATGTGATACCACTGCACAAATTAGAAAAACAAGGTTTTGGGATGTGGGCTCTAAGAACTCTGGAGGCAGGCAGACCTGAGTTTGATTACTATCCTTACCACATCCCAGCTGTGAAGTTTTAGGCAAATTAATTTCTCTAAGCTCTAGTTTCCTCAAGTGCCATATTACTTGCATCTACCTCAAAAGGATATTGTGAGTATTAAATGAAACAATGTAGAGTGCCTGATAAGTCAAGGAGTTTCACTGTAATTGCTGCTACAGAGCTTCATGTGTTTCACAGCAGTTTACATGCATGATCCCATCTAATCTGGGTAATTATTTAAGGCAGGGAAAGTGAGAAAGTATAAACCTCACCTTGCAGGTTAAGGAACTAAAACACTGAAAGTGACCACACCATGAGTGTCCCAAGGTTACACATCAGATAAGTGAAAAAACATTATAATAAAATGTAGATCTCTATGGGTCAGCCCACTGAAGCATAACAAAATGCAGAAGTGCCAGGAGGAAGAGAGAAAGATAGCATGGTGATCTAGAAAAACATAATTTCTTGTGGGTGGTACTGTCTATGGAAGGAAGGGAAGGAGGGAGAGAAGGAAGGAGAAGCGAGGGAGGGAGAGAGGGAGAAAATGGGTGAGAGAGAAGAAAACAGGGGACGGGAGAGTCCTAATATGAAGAGAAGGCTTTGGGATGAGTAAGAAGGTTTTGAAACAGACATGAGGAAAAGTATAAAATCTGTACAAATGGAGAGGTGAGGAAGTCTTTCTTAATACCGCATTCTCCTGGAACCCTTTAGACCCTTCTCATTGCTTTTCTGTCTCCTTCTTGAGCTGCTTTCCTTAGTTGCCCTTTCTTTAAATATGGATGCTACACAAGTTCTTACCTCATCCAAATGCTCTTCTTGCTGTTCACGTACTTCCTGGGCAATCTCAATTACTCCCACAGCTCTAACCAACTACAAGCTAAATAACGTGCCAAATCTCAAACTCCCATTCAAATTCTCCTCTCACACGTGTCTCCTGGATGTCCCACACTGCACCTCTCACCCAGCATGTCCAAGACAGAACCTGTTATCTCCCCACAAAAGTTTTCTTCCTCCTTGATTTTCTGTCAGTGGAGCCAGTTACCTAAGATGTCATCTACTTCTCTCTCATTCCTTACATCCAATCATCCATCTCATGTAAACTCCCAATTCATTCATTCCCTTCCACCCCCTGTACTCTCAGGGCTCTCCAAAGAAATAGATCCAACAGTGCATATATATGCACACATGCTGAGAGCTGACCCTTGAACAATGTAGGGGTTAGAGGTGTCAATTCCCAGCCAGCAAAAGTCCATGTATAACTCTTCACTCACCCAAAACTTAATTACATGTATCCCTCAGTGTCCACGGGGGATTGGCTCCAGAACCACTGGGGACACCAAAATCCACAGATGCTCAAGTTCCCTATAGAAAATGGCACAGAACAATGTATATTTTTCTAGTAAATATACAGTCAGCCCTCAACATCTGAATATTTCTGATCATGGATTGAAAATACTGTCTTCAACCTGTGGTTGGTTGAATCTTCAGATGCCAAACCAGCAGATAAGGGCTGTGTACTTACTGAAAACAATCTGCACATAAGTGGACCTGTGCAGTTCAAATCCATGTTGCTCAAGGGTTAACTGTATATATATATAATATATACGCATATATGTGAGACATATACATATATATGAGTATCCTATATGCATATATGAAATCCTTCATATATATGAGATCTCCATATATATATATAAAGACACAGGAGATCCAATCTGAGTCCAAAGCCTGAGAACCAGAAGAAATGATAGTGTATCTTCTACTCTAAAAGCCAACAGGCTCAACCTAAGAAAAGCCAATGTTTCAGTTTAAGTCTAAAGCAGGAAAAGACTGATGTCCAGCTCAAAGAGAGTTGGGCAGGAGAAATGTCCTATTACTTAGTCTTTTTATTCTATTCCTAGGGTCTTGAACGGACCAGCTGGGACCCACCCACATTGGGGAGGGCAATCTGATTTACTGGATTGACCAATTCAAATGTTCATCTCATCCAGAAACAGTTTCACAGACACACTCAGAACAAAGTTTGACCAAATGTCTGAGCACCCTGTGGCTCAGTCAGGTTGACACATAAAATTAACCATCACACTCACATCTGTGGTACACTACCAAACTGGCAGTAATTCTTGCTCTCCCTGTATCCACGCCCTTCGCAATGTGACTCTGTAGCTTTTCCTATCAAGAGGTGAATCTACTTCTCCACCACCTGAAGCGAAGCTGGCCATATCACCTGCTTCGATTAATGCAATGACGCAGAAGTGGCACTGTGCTACTTCACAGCTGAGGCCTCAAAAGGCCTTGCTTTCCTCTTCTTGGGATGTAACGCTACCATGTGAGACAGCTCAGGCTGGCCTGCTGGAGAATGAGGACATGGGAAACAAAAACAAATCATCCCAACCAAGGCTCAGGACATGCAAAAGGGCTGAGCAAAGCCAAGATCAGCAAACCCTACCCAGCAGCCTTTCAGACTCTTGAACAAATTCAGGAGACCAGAAAATGCATCTTTCTGAGCAACCAGTACAATGAGTAACCTCCAAATGAGCAACCCGCATACTTACAAGATAAATAAGTGGTTGTTTTTTTACACCACTAAGTTTTTAAGGTGGTTTGTTACACAGCAAAGCTAACTGATACAGCCCCTACCTTTCAAATCTTACTCCCTTCGATTTCCACCCTCTACACAGCCAATTAGAATAAAACAGCTTATGGACTATATAAATTTGACTATATAAATAAGTCATTAGTTCAATAAGTATTTATTTGGTATCCTCTACATGTCAGGTATTATGTTCAGTGCTAAGAAAAAGCAAGCAACAGACACAGCTACCACTCAAAGGAGTTTTCCATCTAGTACTTTTCACCCTTCAAAGCTTTCTATCTTTGCAGTGAAAGTTCAGTTCATTCACATAGCCTATACCATCCATGTCTGACTTGCCAGCTTCATTTCTGATCACTCTAAGATACTACACCAGGTCACCCACATACATTGTGCTGTTCTCATTATATCTTTATTCATAATACACCCTATCTGAAATTCCCACCCTCTTCCACCTGGCCAACATGTACTCATCATTTAGGACTCAAGTACTACCCATGCCAGGAAATCTTCCCTGATTGTTGTGTTAGGTGCCTCTACAGTGTGCCCCCATCATACTCTGTGGCTAGCCCTACCACAGCACTTCCCACCATCTTTCCATGTGCCTGTCTCCCTCACTATAGTGAATGCCTTTAAGAGGCAGGAACTGTGGGCTTGTTGTTTTCTTTTTTTCGATCTTTCTATTCCTAGGACCTAGCATTGTATCTGATATATAGATGATGAATACCATTAGCTAAATGAATGAATAAATGAATGACCAGAGATGTAGAAGCTAAAGAAGTTTGGGGAAAGGGAAATAAGGAATGAATGGATAAATAAATGAGGTTGTGAATAAGAACTGTTCCAGTTTCTCTTTTCTCATTCAAGTAATGGCTTTTCACAGTCTGTTTTAGGAGCAGAGACATATTCTATCCAAGCCAGGCTGCCAGGAAGATAAATCTCTCTTCGTGGGGTGAGTAGGTCCTTTGGAGAAGTTTCATTTTAATTGGAAAATGGATTCATTCACTTCCTGGCTTGGACTCCTGGGTCAGTGTAACACCGAGCTGAACGGCTGCCAAGCACCCCTGAAGAGGGGGCTGTGGCAAGCAAGGCACTCTGTCAAATGCTGAATGGTCTGAGACATCTGAGGACACCCTGGTGTCAGGTCCAGACTGGCTCACATGGATGCACCCTCCTCTTTCTTCTCAAAATGTCCTTCAACCCAAACTTTACTTATCGCCAATTCATAATGGATAGATCTACTTTATGGCTCCACTCGGCATTTCTTTGGGGCTGATTTGGTTATATACAAGGGCTGTCCAGAAAAAACTTCAGCCATAACTGCCTCTATTTTTCATATTACATGGCTGGATACATTCTGGACAGCCCTCATATATCATTCCTCGTTCATTGATGCCACTGTTGCTAAGTTCCACTGTCATTTCCTACAGGACACAGGCAAGGGCCACAACTGAGAAATCCCTTCCCTACTCAACTTGCAGAAGACCAGAATTCCATAAGCTTCCTAATGAAGCACGCCTAACAGAAGACACCTCTTCCAGGAATACTACTTGCATCTTCTCTGAAGGGTCTCCTTGTGGAGGGCACTGAACACTGTATGATTATTGTGACCAGCCCCCAAGCTTCTTCTTTATCCTCATGTCTCAATGCTCTTATCTACCAGCACCCCCACAGCCCCTGATCCTCCATGTGGACTGACGCAATGGCAGTTCTAGTAACACAATATGCTACTCTACACCGAGGTGACTTTGCACATTCCACTGCCTCTTCTCCAGGACCACATCGCAAGGGCACATAGCCTGGCGCTAAGACCTCACAGCCACGTGGCCCTGGGAAAGCTACTGAACTACTCTTCACTCCGATTTGCTTCCTCTATAATAAATACAGGCAACAACAATACTACCTATTGCCTCACAGTGGTTGAGGGAACAAGTGAGCAAATGTATGTGAAGTGTTTAGAACATCTGGCACATAGTAAGCACTTCTTAAATCATTGTTCCTATTCGTTAGACTGTCAGTTCCACCATCTGTTTCCATTTCCAAGAAAGAGCAGGGGCTTTGGAGACTGATACACCTTTGTTCAAACCTTAGCTCTCCTACTTGTTAGTTGTATCACTTCTGGCTAGTAAGTTGCCTAATGCCTATAGGTCTCACGTTCCATATTTAACACATAGTTTTGTTAGCAGGATTCCATTCAATGATATTGTACAAGTTAGTGTGCCCATCCTGGCACATCCCCAATTATATGGGGGCCCATCTGTTTCCCCTGCTAGATTCCTAGTTCCTTTTAGGGAGGGACTAGAACTTACTCATCTGTATCCCTAGATTTAACTATTTCTTGAATGAAGTATTTATTGACGTGCAGCAATTCGTCTATCAGTCCTGGTCTGTAGCCAGATGTATGCTAGGTATAAAAGTGGGCCAAGAAAAGCAGAAATGTAGTGGTCCTGACCCTCAGGTTGCTTACTGGCCAGGTGGAACACTGAGTTTATGGGCATAAATCACTCAGTGAGAATGTACAGAATGTACAGCACAGAATAATTCAAGTTCTAAAACACCTGATTGATAACTGAGACCTGCATGATCATGAAGGAAAGGCACTGCTGTGGACAGGTGCTTGAGGAAAGGTATTACTGAGGAGGCAGTCTCTGGCCCTGGTATGGAGGGAAGGCAAAGACTAAGGAGGATGGCATGCAGGGGAGTCCACCCAAAGTCCACTGCCTGCGCAGAAGTGCAGGAAGAAGCAGGCACTGCATCCTTGGCCACGGAAAAGGAACCCTGAGAAGGTCAGCCTGAGAGATGTGTGCTGAAGTGTATATATATAGTAAGGGGTAAATCTGGATTTATATCAGACACTCAGATCAAAAGAGAGGACAGCCATCCTCAGTCCTGTGCAAAGGGTGATTTGTGAATCTAGTCTGAGGAAGGTTAGGACAGCGCCAACACAGTGGGCAGTACAGAGGGAAGAAGAGAGAGGGCAGGAAGACCAGCTTCCATGCACACTTGTGACACAGAGGGAGGAGAAAGAACTTAGGGAAAGGAAGAAAGAAAGGAAAAGAGAGGCAAAAGGGAAGATGAGCAAGAAAGGAAATGTACCAAGAGAGGTCAAATAGAAGAGGAAGAAGGAGATGAAAACAAAGACAAAAGCAAAAATGGCACAAAGAGAGAACAGAAATGTGGTAGAAAGAAAAAATAAGTTAAACATGAGAAATGAATAAAATGAGAAAGATGGAAAAAGAAAGTAAGAGAGAAAGACAGAAAAAAAAAATAGAAAAATGGAAAAGCTGCATGGAAAACAACAGCAGGGACCATGACAATGTCCCAGATGAGACACAACACGAAGAGGGAAGGGCAGAAGCCAAAGCCCTGCTCTCTGCATGCCGTCTCTCCTCTGGGTGAATGAAGTCATGGCTGATGTCACCACTTCTGAGTCATGGACCCACCAAAGGAGAGGTGGAAAGAGACCTGCCTGATGTTCAGTCCCACCCTCCTGACAAGAGGGGTTAATTCACTGTTCTCTGGGGCACTGTCTAGTCATGGCCTGAGATGACTGAAATGAGCAGAGCTTCTTCCACAGCCCCATGAGCACCTGCAGCTCAGCTTCACTGAGTTTTCGGGTCCAGGTCCTTGAGAAGGGACAGTCAGAAATGGTGTGCCAAACAGCTTCGGGTGTTTCTGTGACTGTGACTAAGGTAAACTGGCTGCATCCCATGATGTCCCCCCACCCCCACCCCCCAAAAAAATTCCCATCACGAATTGTACTGAGTACACAACAGGGACATGTTTTTTGACTGACTCACTGAACTGCTTTCTCACATTCTAAGCTCTTACCCTACTGTATCCGCAGCCTCACAGAGGTCTTGTTCAAACCTTTTCTCATGCTGTTCTATCCCCAGCCTGCCTTTAGCAAGCCACCCCATCCAAGTGCTTAGCTAACTCCAACCCATCCTTCAGCCCCCAGCTTACATATCACCTCCTGTGGGAACTCCTCTCCCTTAACTGGGGTATATTTCCAAAGTGACTTAAATTTCCATTCCACTGTGACTTTAGTTCTGTCCCTCTTCTCGAATATCAGCAGCTTGAGGAGAGGGACTATTTTATTTACTGCTCTATTTCTATCAGTTAACAAAGTTAACTGGAAAAAATTAAATTTTCAATAAATATTTGTTGAATGAATGAACATTCTTTTTATTTATTTATTTATTTATTTTTTGACAGAGAGAAAGAGAGAGAGAGAGAGGAAGAGAGAGAGATACAGAGACAGAGACCGAGAGAGAACTGAACTGGGTGAGCCCCCAGTTCAGCATATGGTTCCGCACTGGCCGGGGCCGGGATTCGATCCCCAGTCCCCAGTGCTTCAAAGTGAGCGCTTAACCCACTGAGCCATCTCGGCTTCCCCTGAATGAACATTCTTGATCAACTCTGGCAGGCTCATGAGCGTCACATTATCTTTAGCACTTCTAAAGCAAGTTCCCACTCTTACAGCCATCAGCCTGACAATGTTCACTCCTATAACTTAGTAACAATAGTGCACGTAAAGTAAAAATGCTCTGGGAACACATACTTGGGGCATGTAAGGATGGATTTACCTTCTCTGTGATTCCTCCTTCCCCCAACCTTTGGCCCGTGAGCTGTTGTGCATTGAGTTAGACTTGAATGAGGTCCCCAGCTCAACCACTCACTAGCTGCATCCAGTGAACCTCTTCCAGGCTGTCCTCACCTGCTCAAATGGGAATAGTAATACCTGCATCTCAAGGTGTCTGTAAAAATTAAGCACAAGCTTTTTTTTTTTTAAGTGTCTACACCCAAACCATGGGTCTTTTATTTCCTTTCACTCTTGGTTTCCTCAACTGCATCTAGTGATAAGTATATGAAAAACAAGACCTCATTAATTTTCTTTCCAGAAGTCACCTTCTGCCATAACCATCATCTGAAAACATACCACTGCCAACCAGTGCTCTAAAACTTACCGAATACCATCTGACACATAACGTGCATCAATGCCACTTTATAAACAGGAAATTAAGGACCCAAAATGAAGTGAATTGCCTAGTACCATGCAGAGAGTCAGCAAAAAGCCTGGCCACTTGATCTCCCAACTCAGCACTCCTTCGCCACTGTCCAGTTGCTGCTTCCCAGGACATGGGAGGTGCTCGATAAATACTTGCTCAGTGATTCACTCTCTTTCTCAGGTCCATGGACTTGTCTCTGACCCCCAGCCAAAGCCAGACCACACAGCCTCCAGCCAAGACAACTGCAGGAGGCTTCACTCTGGTCCCGATCC
>PVKE010012036.1:0-39089 GCA_004027555.1 Craseonycteris thonglongyai
TAAAAGACTGATAGCTACAAGCCAGTCACATTTTTGGCATGGGCTCTCCCCTGGGAAGATCTAGCTAACTGGGCAGTGTCCTGTGGCTGAGAGAAAGTCCCAGTGAGGGACAGCAGCTGGAGGATAGATAGGTACATTGGCTTTAAAATGGGAAACTGAGTAAGCATCACAGAATCCACTATAGTCCTCCCGTGAGCTGCTCAACTTCTTATAGCAAGTCTGTCCTATCTGGGAACAGATCCTCTAGAATTCTGGTTGGTCTAGTTTCCTAAAAGAATTTATGAAGGAAGAGTTAGTAGGAAGAGCTATAGCCCCTGATGTTATTTATCATTGATCTCAAGGCTGTAGCTAATACTTATCATCCCATCTTCTATTACCCATTCTGGATTTCTCTCTCCCTGGGCTAGCACGGCTGCTGACCTAGTGGCTTGTGTAGTTAATTATTCTGACTCTTATTCCTGAGGGGTACAAGCCTCTGTTTACCTCATTCTTCTCAGGTTGTGTCTACTGTACTTGTCCATTTACCTTTAAAGCTCAGCATATGGCCATAAGAGATGTCCCAGTGAAGATATGTGTAGCAGCAGACCTGCCTGCCTCCCTCCCTCCCTCCCTCCTTCTTTTGCTCCTTCTCTTCTTCCCTCCTTCCCTCCCTCCCTTCCTCAGATGATCAGAGGCAATTTTCCCTGCCAATATGGTAACTTTTCATTGTCTGCTGGTCTCTTGGCACAGGATTCTTATGTGACTATTGGGCTGTAGCCATGCCTTAAAGTTCAATGAGATTTTTACTGTGTTTCTGGGTGGGAGTGCTATCCTTTCTGGGAATAAGGTCCTCTAGAATCACAGTGCTTAAAGTTGTAGGGCAGGAAGTACAAATTCCCCAAGTGATTGGGAGTAATGGTAAGTGGGGCCACTCTTACTTCCACCCCTTGGTTCCTAGAACCATGTATTCTACCTACCAAGAACATAGCAACATATAATTGTTGTTCATTTAGGGTATGTAACACACCATGGAGGATGATGCCCCATCCTTGCAGGTATCATCTCCAAGTTGGTGCCCCAGCTAGGTCTTTAAGAGGCTATCACACTGCTCTGTCAAGGCCAGTGGCTTCTTGGTGGTGTGGTTTGTGATGGTATCAGTGGATCTCATGGTCATGTGCCCATTGTTATACTTCTTTTGCTATAAAGTGGGCCCCTCGGTTTCACTTTGTTACGAGAGATTTTATTTCTGTGGATAAAACCATCTAAATCCTTTAATAGTGGTACTACCCTGAGGTACCAAGGGCTGGAAAGGAATATTCATGCCTGGGATTTGGATTACCCCAGGCAAGGTGAATTTCTGTCTTCCCCAGGGTGGGAGAGGTCCAGTGCAGTCAACCTGTTACCAAGTACAGTGCCACATTGGGGCTTGCAGTTTGGACCTCCAGCAGTGGGAGCGGCTGCACTTTCACTTTGAAAGCCAGTGGCTTGGATAGCAGCGCCCTGAGAGCTGATTAGTATTCCGCTCAGCTGTGCCTCTTCTGTAGTCCAGCGACTTGGCACTCTGAGCTGCGGCTGGGGGGCTGGTGCTCTGTTCTTTTGCTGCCCGGGAGGTTTAGCCACCCCTGCTTCGCGGTCCCTATTCCACCTCAGGCATGGTGATCTGAGTGGGGCACAGCGTGCCACTTCTTGGGTTCAGATTTTAAATTGTTCACAGTCTCATGGGGCTTCCATTTTCCTCGGGTCTTGGCTTCCAACCTGTCCAGGATCTAGTTCTATTTTGACCGGAGTCCCCCAACCCCGCTTTTTCTGCCAGCCCTGGGTCCTGTTCCATGGCCCTGTCCCTCTACTGCTCCTTCCCCTTCTCTCCTGCTCAGCTCGCCTCTTTTCCTCTAACCTTCAGGTGTTGTCTTGCATTGTGTGGTTCTCTCAGTTGAGGCTGTTTCTCAGGGTTTTTCCTGTGGAGTCCCCTTTGTTCAAATGTCTCTTCCCAGGTATGTTTTGGGGTTCTCCTCTCACACTGCCATCTTAGGACCCCTCATTAAAAAATATAGACTATATATGGACACCCATTTCTTGTATTTGTCTTGCAATCATTGTGCCGTCCTACTGGTTCCCTCATAAATGAGCTAAATAAAACTTTGATGTGCACTCTGTATGTATGTTTTTCTAGCATCCTGGGAATGACTTTTGACAGTAGAGGAAGGTCTTCTGCCTGTTCTGCATCGCTCCTTTAGTCCTCAGCTTAGATTTCATTTCCTTTTGAAAACCTTTCATTATCCTTGTTATCTTGAAACTCCATAATTCCCCCCTTCCAATGTATTCATCACACTGTGTTGAAAGTACTTATTTATGTGTCTATCTCTTTTTCTGTGAACTCCTTGGGAGCACAGACTATATTTTGTTTAAAATTTCCCTCCAGTTTTCAGTACAGTGCTCAGCTGTAGGTACTCAACAAATATTTTAAAAGAATGAATTACAGAATGAGTATTGCATCAGTCTTTGTATGTCAAGGGGGCTGTAGTTTAGTTACGTATAATTTACTGTTCTTAACAACAGTGATGACAATCTTTTGCTTGTGTATTTCTTTCTTTTGGGGGTTGTGGTGGTGGTGGTTCATGCTTGTGCATAACAAGTCTCTGTCTTATATTCATTGCTTTTGGTTCCTTCCCTAATGTTTTTAGAGTATGGCTCCTTTAAGACCAGCAGGAGTCTGCTCATAGAGGAAGAGGTCCCAACACTAAACCGAATGTCTGTGCAGATCTCACCACACACACTTCATAAGTTTCTTAGTCTCCTTCAACTTGCCTATTCATCTATACTTGTCTGATTTGTTCTTAGATTTGCCCCCCAAGACTTGGGGTTTGGCTTGTCCTGGTTTGAACTTGGTGTCTCTGGCTATTGGCTCAAGTTCTGACCACCAACCCACCCCCAATTCTGCTTTTCTACTCTGTTCCAGGCGTTGGCATCTCCAAGGACTGACCTCGCTTCAACCTGCTTTTGGCCTTGTTTCTCCTGTCTGACACTGACAACTGGAAGGACCCTGCCCTTCTGCAAGGAGAGAAATGGAGCTGAGTGTGGTTTACCTGAAATAAGGCTTGCATTAAGGGAGGCAAGACAGGTACATAGTGTTTTAGAAGGGAACATTTGAACTTAGTGTAGGAGTTGTTTTCATGATACCTTTCTTGTGTGTCTGTATTTGTTAGGGAATATGCATTTTGCCAATATGGGATGGAATATTCCAGAAGTGAGAAAAAACAAAAAACAAAAAATAAAACCCAACAACCCTGGTTGCCTGTCAGTAATTAAAGTAAAACTCTGTTGTATTTTTAGTTTCTTTTCTAACTTCCTGTACAAAGAAGGAAGAACTTTATATTTTGGAAAAAAATTAGACCTAACCCTTTGAACTGGTACTGCTGATCTACATTTTAACTATAATATATATGTTTTTGCTATATATTATTTCATAATATTGTAACAAATACTTTATATAAATATTTTCAGAAATTACAGCAACTGTCTTTGGATGATTAAAGAATGTCCAGTTTTAAACTGTTAGAGCTAATTTTTAGCTTTTATTAATATGGCATTTAGCATAGCTGGTTCTTAAAAAGCAACTCTCCTGAAAATACAATTTCCAAATGAAATTAGCTAACAGTACAGGAAAGCCTCTTCATGTTGGTTTACAACTCTTTAAAGTGGCTCTTTTCAACTATCAGGGTTGCTTGTTTGTTTGTTTGTTTTTCAGTCTCTAGGTAGAAAATGGGAACTGTCACAGCACCTCAGTTAATGGCTGTAATCTCATCGGATCCAGACCAGGTGAAGAATGCTCAGGCCCTGTGGTGCAAGTGATGCCAGGGCCTGAGATGAGCTGTGTGTTTGTGCACAGCGTGCTGGCAAGGAGCAGGGGCCTGGCCCAAATGACCACAAAAAAGAACAGATTTCCAACAAGCAATTTTACAGTTTCCCAGTGATTATTTTGCCAACTTCCAGCCACCTTCTTTCTCTAGCACTGAGCAAAAAGACAAATGGCCATTCTTAAAATGCTCTGAATATATAGGTCACTTGGTATCTTTTAGTTATCTTTAATCTGATGTGTATCAATTTACCTTTATACACTGATCCACTCAATCTATGTTTAAATAAAGCTTTCAAATTAATTGCATACTTAAAGAAAAGCTATTTAGAAAGATAAAGACCCATTAGAAATGTGTTATCTTTTTTTCTCCACTGCTATAAAAATTGAGATGACTACTTCTTACAAAAAGCCTTTAAAAATGTTTTTCAGTCTAGCTATAGGGCAGTTTTGATATTTTCCTAAAACCCTCATAGGTAGCACACCTGCTATAAATATTTCATTTTATGGGGTTTTTATTTAAAAATTTTGAATCTGACTTAATAGAACAAAAAAATAAATCTGTTTAGAGAGAATATTTTGGCCTTTTTTCCATGGATTTTATTTCTCCCATGTGGGGCTGTATTTTCACTGTTACACCATCTGTCAATAAACCAACAGCTCCTCAGGAGTAGCACAAACCAGAGAGGTCCATGCTGCCCCTTTGCTTGTCAAAGGACACTGGATTTGGAGACATTGATTACTCAATGCAGATAACCCCCAAGCTTTAACAAAGAATGTAACGTATGTAAAAATTCTGCCAACCCAGATGGAGGGCCAGAGTTACAAAATTATGAGGTTTTGTGGTTTGACTCTCAGATTGTTTCTCTTGAGTCTAAGGATTTATTTCCTTTATTATTTTAAAAATAGAGTCTTCTTATAGTTGGTAATAATGAGATCTCATTAAATGTTTTTACCACAATAGAGTAAAAAAAGGCTTCTAAAATTTAAAATGAAATATTGAATATATTCTGAGTATTGTATGAGAAACAAAATTGAAATACATAAATTTATCCCTAATTATCTAACACTAATGTGAGAATATTCATAAAATAAATTCCTAGAAGTGAAACTGCTGGAACAAAATGTAGTACATGCAATTATAATTTTGATAGATGCCACTAAATTGCCCTCCACAAGGCTTTACCAATTTATACTTCCACCAACAACGTATAAGAGGGCATGTTTCCTGATTGTCTTAGCATCAGAGTGTGTTACTCAACCCTGATTTTTGCCAAACTGGCAGGTGAAGTGCTGTTTCAGTGTAGTGGTTTTGTTTGTTTTTTTGTTTAAGATTTATTTTATTTTTTTGACAGAGAGAGAGAGAGAGAGAGAGAGAGAGAGAGAGAGAGAGAGAGAGAGAGAGAGAGAGAGAGAGAGAATGGGGAGAGCCCAGGTCAGCCTCCATAGTAATACATTATCAGTTTTTGACATGGTTTTGTTCCACACAAGTGAGTGGGGGCCACAAAGGGTGGGAACCGGGATGGGGGCCTCCCACATTGGAAGTTCGCCCTGGCAGAACTGAACTGGAGGTCACACCCCAGTTCAGCATGTGTTTCCGTATGGGCCAGGGCTGGGATTCTATCCTTGGACCCCGGGGCTGCAAAGTGAGCACTTAACCTGCAGAGCCATCCCAGCTTCCCTCAGTGTAGTTTTAACATTTGTATTGTATGAGGGAGGCTAAATATCTTTTATGTTTTCAAGCCATTTACATTTCATCTTTGTAAACTGTCCTCATCTACCTTACTCACCAGATCTGGCACGGAGCGACTTCTGGCTCTTCCGCAAAGTCAAAATGGCCATGAAAGGTTTGAATTGATTCAGTGCATTGGTTGAGGAAGCCATGACAGCGCAACTAAAGACCCTCATGAAAGAGGACTTCCAGAACTGCTTCAGAAAGTGCCAAGAAGGATGGGATAAGTGTGGTTTGAAGTGAGGGGGAGTACTTTGAAGGGGATTAATGGCTATGTATCTTTTACTGTAATACATTTTTAAAATTTAAACATTCACTGTATTTTTTCATCACACCTCATATTGGTGAGTTTGGTCTGTGATAGGTAGAAATTTTTTTCCTCAATTTCCTGTGTTTTGACTGCTTATTTTTTTAGGTTAAAATGTTGTCTATACATAATGCGATGTATAGACAATGTAATGTAGAATTGTACACCTGGAAACAATGTAATTGATACCAATTAATGTCACCCCAATAAATTTAACAAAAAAAAAGTTTTATTTTTATTTTTATTTATTTTTTTGACAGAGAGAGAGAGACAGAGAATGAAGGGGGAGGACCCAGAGCAGTCTCTACAGCTGCACACCATTAGTTTTTGACAGTTTCATTCCACACAGGTGGATGTGGGGCCATGCAGGGCAGGAACTGGGATGGGTTGGGGGCTTCCCACATGGGAGGAGAGAACCTTTGCTGCCATCCTAATGGTTAGCAGTTACACCACAGTTCAGCATATGGATTTGCATGGGCCAGGGCTGTGATTTGATCCTTGGACTTTGCAGTTTCAAGGCAAGCATTCAACCTGCTGAGTTATCCTGGCATCACCGTGGTACTCATTATTATTATTATTATTATTATTTTTTTTAAAGACTTATTTTATTGTTTTTGACACAGAGAGAGAGACAGAGAGAAGGGGAAGGGCCCAGAGCAGTCTCCATATTTGTATGTCATCAGTTTTTGACATAGTTTCATTCCACACAGGTGGGCACAGGTCCGTGCAGGGTAGGAACTGGGCTGGGGGCCTCCCACATGGGAAGCACACCCCAGTTCAGCGTATGAGTCCACACTGGCTGGGTCCAGGACTCAATCCTTGGAACCTGGGCCTGCAAGGTGAGTGCCCAACCCGCTGTGCCATCCTGGTATTTCTAAAATGTTTTATTTTTAAAAAGATGAATTTATAAATATTTTATGTTACTGTATTATGTATCTTAATTAGAGAGTCCTTTCCCATTTCAAAGTTGTGAAAAAACGCTCCTAAGTTTTCTTCTACTACTTTTATAGCTTCGCTATTTCTTTCCTTCCCTCTCTCCCTCTTATCCTTCCTTCCTTCCTGCCTGCTTTTTCTCTCTCTTTCTATGTTTATCTTTCTACTTTTAAATCTTTAATCTTTTCAGGGCAGGGAATATATATATTTGACATTCTTAATATTTAATCCAATAGTTTTAGGTTAAATGTCTTTATTCCATTTCCCTTTGTGGGACTGGAGTGAGCTTCATGAATATTCTACCAAATGGGGTTCCAGGACTGAATTAAATGTAGAGTGTGTATTTAGCCAAGTTGAATCACAACAGTGAAACTTGGAGATCATTACTAGAAAAATGCTGGAAAGCATTAAGGCTAATCATTGGGGTGAGGAAAAAATGGGAAATGCAGCAGCAAGTGAAGCAGCTGCAAAAATGTAAGCAGAACCAGGTGCAATATAAAGGTCAAGAAGGGTGATTCATATGTGAATCTGTGAATGCCAAGTTTGTTCAAAAGCTGAGTGTGAGTTATAAGCACACATGATGGTTTCAATGAACTAGATGGGCCTGGACACTGTGTTAATGCCAAGTCTAAAAATTGAAGAGAGGCTGGATACACACAGCTCAGAGGGAGCTGAGTGTATAGACCCAAGAAAATACCTAGAGTTATGGCCAATGGTGTTAGTAATATCAAGAATATGTGCATGGTTCAAGGGAGTGGCTGAAATCTGCAGACAGAATACTGAAAGTTCATCAAGCAGGGCAGCAGGTCAAAGACAGACAGCAGTCAGGAGCCAGGAACTCTCCAGGAGCCAAAGGGCAAGTCTGGATGTGGCAAGACAAGAAGTCAGCAGTAAGTTGGGTGAGCAACCAGCAGACAGAACTATAGCCTGCACAAGGAAAGTGAGAACGTGCTCAAGGAGACTGGGCAACAGCAAACTGAAAGCTAAATTGACACTTAGTTACTCCAATCAGGAAGCTCCAACTGACATGTTCTTTTAGAGTAGAAGCCAGTTATACGGTGCTTGTGGTAGTGGGGAGTTCACGGGAGACAGCAAGAAGATGGATTGCTTGAGTAGAAGGCGCAGCACAGGGGGCAGCTGTGACCCGACCCCATCCATCAAGTAGCCTTCTCTTTCCCAGCGTCCTCCAGTGTCTGCTTCTGTGCAGGGAGGTTCTGGGGCTAAGTGAGTTTGGTTTTGCTTCTGAGTGCCATTGATAGTTCCAAGAAACATCTCCCTCTGCTTGAGAGGTGTCAGAGGTAATAATACACTCCTAATTTGGTTTGGAAAAGGACTTGGGCAGATTCTTAAGATTATTCATTTATTGCATTTTTATTTTGACAAATTTCAAACCTACAGAAAAGTTTCAAGAGTAGTATAACAAACTTCCGTAGCCCCATTGACAGATACTTAGTCAGAATATGTCCTCTACAAAGCTCATGCTAGGTTGTAATATGAGGGGAACTGGAGGGTGCTGAAATCTAGGACTTGGGGCAGGGAAATCATTAATGGAATGAGTCTTTTCAATTAAAAGGCACTGGTTTTCAGAGCTCAGGAGAGAATGCAGTTGAGAGCTGGAATAGCCTTTTCTTAGCACGCCCCATGATATTTCTGTAGATGACACTCTGAAGTCCTACGCTTCCCCACTTTTCAGAAGATGACTGGCCTCCTACTTCATAGAGAAAGCAGACACAAGTAGAGAACTCTAAACAAATCCATATATATGTACACTTAAAATGGGAAAAGAGTGTCTTCCTTTCTAAGGCTCTAGTCTCATCTTCAGAAGGAACTCACCCCACTGATATCTTGATCTGAGACTTCCAGCCTCGAGAATTGTGAGCAAATTAATTTCTGTGTTTAACCCACCCAGTCTGTGCTACTTTGTTTTGGTAGCCCGAGTTGGCCAATACAATTATATTATTCCAGAGTAGAGCAGTGGTCTAACTTCTCTATTTCAAACTGATAAAGACTTTTCCTTCCTTTGTACTCATGATGGCTTTCAAATGGTTTTGGGGTGATACTAAAGAAACCTACGTGACATCTCATTTATCTGGGGTCAAACACCAGGTGCAGGACAGACCTGGGCTTGCCAGCGGAAAGTCACCACAGGTCAGTTCAAAGGCACTGAGTCAGAAAGGAAAGCAAACCATGAGATGGAGTGGATGGAGTGGGGAAATGATGCCACAATGCCAGGCCTAGGAAAGGGCGGTGTCTACAGACCATAGCTCATGCCAAGACATGCTTTTGCACCTGTGCTCCCTCAATGAGGCTGACAGCAGGACCTTAAAGGGACAGGTCCTTGCCATTTCCAAACACAACTTTGAGTGGATCTCTTTTCAAATTGGGTATGTGCCCAGTTCAATGAAAAGAAAATTAATGAGTTTAACCTGACAAGTTGATGTGCTTTCAAGAGCAGGAGTGTCCGGAAAAGGGTTTATTAATCCAGTGTTTTCCAAGAAATGCTTTGTCAAAACCATGCTGGAACCAAAAATGAAAATGATTCTTAGTGTGATGGGATTAAGGGTAAGCATCATGATCGTTATTTTGAAGTTTAACTTAATGTCATCATGCTCTATTTTCAGAGTTATGTTTAAAGAGTGCACAGGCTGATGTTTGGGAAGCTAGTTTCCCAGCTCCTACCCTGTACCCACTGACATTCAGAGTGCTGTTGTCATGGTGACTTCCTGCTAAACTTTATCCCTGCCACTTAAAAAAATTTTTAGTTTTTACTGAGGTGATAATCACATAATTAACCATTTTAAGTGAACAATTCAGTGGCATTTAGTACACTTACAACATTGTGAGGCCACCGTCTCTATCTAGCCTCAAAACATTTTAATCATCTCCCAAAAGAAAACCCTGTACCTCATTCCTTCCTCCCACAGCTCTGGCAAACATCAATCTGCTTTCTGTTTCTATGGATGCACCAGTTCTGCATATTTCATGTAAATAGAATCATACAATATGTGACCTTTTGTTACTGGCTTCTTTCACTTGGCTTATTTTCCAGATGCACCTACATTGTAGCGTGTGTCTGTGCTCCATTCCTTTTTACAGCTAAGTAATATTCCACTGATGGATAGACCTCATTTTGTTTATCATTAATCTGTTGATGGACATTTGAATTGTTTCACCTTTTGGCCACTATGACTAGTGCTTTTGTCAACATGTGTTGATAAGAATTTGTTTGGATTCTTGCTTTCAATTCTTTGGGTGTATAGTGACCAGACGTCCCGCTTTTGGCGGGACAGTCCCGATTTTTAACAACTTGTCCGGCGTCCCATGGCGTTTTAAAAAAGTCCCGATTTTTGGAAAGAATGCAGGACAAGCTAGGGAACGGCAGGAGATAGACCAAATTTTTAATCAAGAACCCCCTCGTCCCCGGTCAATGGTGTCCCGCTTTACTAATGTTAAAATCTGGTCACCTTAACCTTCATACAAGAACTATATCTCCCTCCTGTAAGGTTCGCTGAAGACGGACAGTACCGAGTTCTGGTTTAGCAAGAGAGTTAGAAACGGCCGGGCTGACACCCGAAAGAGGGAAAGATGGTGTTGTCTCCTTCTGGGGGTTGGGAGGGCTCTTTATATGCTGGCATCAGAGGAACCAGAAAAGGGGAGTGGAGGAGGGGTATCAGAAAGTATTAGCATCTAGGTTGGGCGTGTTTAATGGATAATCTGGCACCAAGTTCCCACGGCCTCAGGGTGGGGAAGAAAGTCCTTTCAGGCTTTTCTCCTTCAGAGAGGCCCCTGAGGCCTGGGGCTGCTGCTATTTTTTCTCTTCTCACCATTACACCTTTCAGCCCCAACACCTCCCTGTTTTACATAAATGGGAGCAACAGGTTCTCTGCTTGGGGATCCGTGTAGCTGGTGCTGAGTCAGGGTCATGCGCCATCCCTCTCTTCATCTGTTTCTGAGCCTGGGCTTGCTGAGGCTTCCTCTGCGTGTCTGCACAGCCCTGCCCTGCACCGCAGCTCCTGTGGCCTTCATTCTGCTCTCTGGGTATGTTGCAGCAGGCTCGGGAATATGTAATTAGGCGGTGGAATGCCAGGACCCAAGAAGCACTGTATTCATTTGTGTCACTAAACACATGGTGCTTGCTTGACCTACTTTGTAGTTGAAGAGCTACCCAGTAAACGAGAGGTTTTTTGTGGTTAGAAAAGCTGTCTTTCCCCAAGAATCTCAAAGACCTTATCAAAATATGTATCAGCTGATTAACTCTCTGAGGGCAAGACTGTTTTTTTCACATATTTGATCTCCACATTTCCTGAACAATACCTGGAAATAGCAGGTGATCAGCTCATGTCTGGTCTATGACTGAAATGAGTTTTACTTTGCATACAAAAAAACCTCTTGAGAACGCATTTAGATTTTAGATACGGGTATAAAGGTCAGTAAATAAAGGTCCATGTATCTATTATTGAAGAGCAATAGCAGAATAGCTTAGGTGTAGGATACTGAATGGCACAGCTGAAATTCCCAAGTTAAATATCAGTACACCTTTATTCACAAAACATGCTGAAAGTCAGATATTACAAGATGATGTGAATTGGGTTGGGGAAACTGGCAGGCTAAAGTATCTTATTAATTATCAGTTCAAAACTGAATTCACTCCCTCCTGAAAACCAGTCCTGCACCTTTTATCTTTCTCTTTGGTTAAGAGCATCACCATCCTCTCAAGGTGAGGAACCAGGAATCTTGGAGATATTCTAGATTTTTCTGCCATCACCCCCATATCCAATTGGTCACCAAGTCACTCCTGTCAAATATCTTCAAGGTCCTTGAACTGGCCTATTTCTCCCTCAAAATTGTCCCAACCCTGTTTCATGCTAATACCAATCCCACCCCAACCCCCACTTTTCTTTTGATTGTGAACAAATTTCTAGAAAAGTCTCTTCCTGTCTCTGGTTTTGCTTTACTCTAGCTGCCAACCTAAAATTCTAATTACTCTAAGCCCCTCAACCTTAAACTGTTCCGTGGTTCTCATCATGGCAGGACTGGCTCATAGTATGCTTTTATGAACAGTTAACTTAGACATACAAGATATTTCAAATAATATCCAGGTGAATGACAGTGTTGTTCAGGCATAAACTCTAGGGTCCCATCACTGGGGACACACTTAGCAGGCAATGGTCTGGGAAATATCTCTGATCTGGTCATGTGGGACCTTCTTCTCCCTTATAACCTGGTTCCTCACTGCTCTGTGATGCTCTCTTTGGCCCCAATGCCAGCACACACCTCCCACACTGATTCCTGTGGGTGCATATGGCACTAGGGCACATTACGAAAGAGAATTCTCAACTCCTCTTCTATTTGTTCAAAGTCAGACTTCAGATTGTCAAGTTTTCATCAACTGTTATTTCCACTAATTCAGCTATTACCCTTTCATTTTGCAAGAGGATATTCCACAACCCACACACATTTCTACAAAACTCATACAATTGCTGCCAGTTCTGGGAACACTTGAAGCATCAACAGGGTTCTGGAGCTCATATACGGTACTTCATGTCCACGTATCTCTGTGTGGGTTACAAGGACTTATGTCATCTCAGACTGATTTACCTTTTCCCCAGAACATCAACAGCACAGTAGAACCAAACATAATCACCACTCCCACTAGAATCAAAATCAATTTTATTTATTTCATCTAAGTGTTTATTAATATTCAACCCATTTGACTTGTTTACAACTTCAGAATTTTCCATGACAGTCTCCATTCATCTAAAAGATTTAGAGTGATGCAAGCAGAAATCATTTTAGAGCAATCTCGTTGTTTTATTACTGCTAACAATATTTTAAAATTTTGGATTAGGTAGATGATATAAATGCTCAAGTTGATAGATGATGATGATGATTATTTTGAATTGAGAGTTCCCCAGAGACACTTTAGATCAGGGATGTCAAACTCAATTAAAACACGGGCCATTTGGTGCAACAGGCAAGATTCACGCGGGCCACATCACATTTACAAATGTCTTTGGAACTGAGTCAGCGCGTTTATACATGCCCACAGGTCCCCAGGAAAGGCATTTCCTTAATTGCTAGTGATGTTGAGCATTTTCTCATGTATCTGTTGGCAGTTTGTATGTCTTCAGGAGAGAAGTGCCTGTTTAGGTTTTCTGCCCATGTTTTAATTGGATCTTTTGTTTTTTGTTGTTGAGTTGTATGAGTTCTTTATATATTTTAGATATTAGTCCCTCATCAGAAGCATTGTTTGCAAATATTTTCTCCCATTCGGTTGGTTTTCCTTTTACTTTGTTGATGGTGTCCTTTGCTGGGTAGAAGCTTTTTAGTTTGATATAGTCCCATTCATTTATTTTTGCTTTTACTTCTCTTGCCTTTGGGGTCAAGTTCATAGAGTGCTCTCCAAGCCCAAGGTCTATAAGTGTAGTGCCAATGCCTTCTTCTATGTACTTTATAGTTTCGGATCTTATGTGGAGGTCCTTAATCCACTTCAAGTTAATTTTGGTGGGAGTTCACAGTTCAGATTCATTCTTTGCATGTGGTTTTCCAATTTTTCCAGCACCATTTACTGAAAAGCCTTTCTTTTCCCCATTGTATATTTTTTGCTCCTTTGTCAAAGATTATGTGTCCATATATTTGTGGGTTTATTTCTGGGTTTTCAATTGTGTTTCATTCGTCTGTATGTCTGTTTCTCTGCCCATACCAAGCTGTTTTGATTATTGACGCTTTGTAGTGTAGACTGGAGTCAGGGAGCATGATGCCTCCAGCCTTATTTTTTTTTCCTAAGGATTGCTTTGGCAATTCGGGGCCTTTTGTGGTTCCATATGAATTTGATAATTTAAAATATC
Organism: Craseonycteris thonglongyai; assembly: GCA_004027555.1. Lineage (NCBI taxonomy): Eukaryota > Metazoa > Chordata > Mammalia > Chiroptera > Craseonycteridae > Craseonycteris > Craseonycteris thonglongyai. The sequence continues at coordinate 13,653 of PVKE010012036.1, forward strand.
TATTTCTTGAAAGAATGTCTGTGGAATTTTTATGGGAATTGCATTAAATCTATATATTGCTTTGGGTAATATGGCCATTTAAACTATGTTGATTCTTCCAATCCATGAACATGGAATATCTTTCCATTTCTTTCTATCTTCTTCAATTTCTTTTAATAGTGTCTTATCGTTTTCCATGTATAAGTCCTTCACTTTCTCATTTCTTTTTCTGAAGTTTTGTTGTTTGTATATAAAAATGCTGTGGATTTTTGTACATTACTTTTGTGTCCTGCAACTTTACTGTATTCATTTATTATTTCAACCGTGTTCTGGTGGAGTCTTTGGGGTTTTCTATATAAAGGATCATATTGTCTGCAAAAAGTGACAGTGTAACTTCTTTGTTTCCAATTTGGATGCCTTTTATTTCTTTTTCCTGCCTAATGGCTCTGACTAGAACTTCCAGCACTATGCTGAATAGCAGTGATGACAGGGAACATCCCTGTCTTGTTCCTAATTTTATTTTATTTTATTTTAAAGATTTATTTTATTGATTTTTGACAGAAAGAGACAGAGACAGAGAGAGACAGAGAGAAGGGGGCGGGCCCAGAGCAATCTCCACAGTTGACATTAGTTTTCCATATAATTTCACTCCACAGGTGGGCACAGGACTGCGCAGGGCAGGAACTGGGCCGGGAGCCTCCCACATAGGCCCCGGCAAGAACTGAGCTGGGGGCACACCCCAGTTCAGCATGTGGGTCCACATGGGCCGGGGCTGAGATTTGATCCTTGGTCCTCGAGGCTTCAAAGCAAGAGCTTAACCCGCTGAGCCATCCCAGCTTCCCCTCGTTTCTGATTTTAGAAGAAAAGTTTCAGTTTTTTCCCATTCAGTATGACATTTGCTGAGGGTTTGTCATATATGGCCTTTATTATGTTGAGGTACTTTTCTTCTATACCCATTTTATTAAGTACTTTGATCATAAATGGATGCTGTATCTTGTCAAATGGTTTTTCTGCATCAATTGATATAATCATATGGCTTTTATCTTTAATTTTATGTGATATATCACATTGATTGATTTTTGTATGTTGAACCATCTTTGTGCCCCTGGAATGAATCCCACTTGATCGTGATGTATAATCTTTTTAATGTGTTGTTGTATTGTTTGTTAGTATGTTGTTTAGGATTTTTGCATCCGTGATTGGTGTATCGTTTTCTTTTTTTGTGATCTCCTTGCCAGGCTTTGGTATCAGGGTAATGTTGGCCTCATAGAATGAGTTGGGTAGTATTGCCTCTTCTTTAATTTTTTGGAAAAGTTTGAGGATAGGTGTTAGTTTCTCTTTGAATGCCTGGTAAAACTCGTTAGTGAGACCATCTGGTCCTGGACTCTTGCTTTTGGGAAGGTTTTGGATGATTGCTTCAATTTCCTTACTGTTGATTGGTTTGTTTAGGTTATCTAGTTCTTCTTGATTCAGTCTAGGTAGACTATATGTTTCTAAAAACTTGTCCATTTCTTCTAGGTTGCAAAATTTGATGGCATATAGTCCTTCATAGTATTTTTGTATGATTCTTTGTATTTCTGTGGTATCCATTGTAATTTCCCCTCTTTTATTTCTAATTCAGATCATTGTGTGTTTTCTCTTTTTCCCTTGGTGAGTCTAGCCAGGGGGTTGTCAATTTTATTAAATTTTTCAAAGAACCAGCTCTTTATTGCATTAATTTTTTTCTTTTCTTTCTTTTAAATTCTCTATTTTATTTAGTTCTGCTTTAATTTTTATGATTTCCTTCCTTCTGCTGGCTTTAGGTGTTTTCTTCTTTTTCTAGTTCTTGAAGATGTGATATTAGGTTGTTTACTTGTAATTTTTCTTGTTTCTTGAGAAAGGCCTGTAGTGATATAAATTTCCCCCTTATTACTGCTTTTGCTGCACCTCAGTAATTTTGGTGTGCTGTATTTTCATTGTCATTTGTTTCTATGTATTTTTTAATCTCTTCTTTTATTTCTTTGATCCAGTCATTTTTTAATAACATGTTGTTTAATCTCCATGTAAATTGTATGTGGTTTTTTCTGCTTTCTTTTTGTAGTTGATCTCCAATTTCAAAGCTTTATGATTGGAGAATACACTTGGTATGATTTCTATCTTCTTAAATTTGCTGAGGCTAGCTTTGTATCCTAGCATGTGGCCTATCCTTGAAAACTTTCCCTGTGCACCAGAAAATAATGTATAGTTCTGTGTTTTAGGATGAAGTGTTCTGTAAATGTCAATTATGTCCAGTTGCTGTAATGTATCATTTAAAGTTGATATTTCTTAATTTTCTGTTTGGGCAGTCTGTCCATGGTTGTCAATGGGGTGTTTAAGTCCCCTACTATAATGGTGTTTTTGTCAGTTTCTCCTTTTAGATCTGTCAGTTGTTGCTTTGCAAATTTTGGTGTTTCTTGGTTGGGGGCATATATATTAGTAGTATAATATCTTCCTGTTGTATTGTCTTCTTTATCATTATGAAATATCAATTTTTGTCTCTTATTATCTTTTTGATCCTGAAGTCTGTTTTGTCAGATGTAAGTATGGCTACACCTGCTTTTCTCTGGGTGCCATTGCTTGGAGTATTTTTTTCCACCCTTTCACCTTGAGTCTGTGTTTGTCCTTGTGGTTGAGGTGTGTCTCTTGTAGACAGCATAAGGTTGGGTTTTGTTCTTTAATCCAGTTTGCTACTCTGTGTCTATTTATTGATGAGTTCAGTCCATTTACATTTAGGGTGATGATTGATATATGAGGATTTTCTATAACCATTTTATCTTTTGTTTCCTGGTAGTTTTTTTTTTAATTGCTTCTTTGCTTTTTTCTTCCCATTGATTATTTTAGTTTAATAGTGTTTATAACTGTTTTTTCTATATTCTCTTCATTTATTGTTATGTGTCCCAGTTCTAAGTTGTTTTTCATATATACAGTGGTTCCTTTTATTAAGGATGTTTCTTATCTCCATTCTCTTTGGAAACTTAAGTCTTTACTCTCTCCCCTTTTTATATTTTTGTTGTTCCAGTTTATCCCTATTTATTTTTGTTTCAGGTCCAATTGCCTCCTTCAGTATTTCTTTAAATGCTGGCCTTGTGCTAGAGAATTCCTTCAGTTTTTTGGAAGTCTGCAAAGGTCTTTATTCCTCCTTCATATCTAAAGGATAACGTTGCTGGGTATAGGGTTCTTGGCTGGTAATTTTTCTCCTTTAATATTTTGAATAATTTGTTCCATTCCCTTCTGGCTTGTAGAGTTTCTGTTGAGAAATCTGATGGTAGTCTGATGGATTTTCCTTTATAGGTTATGGTGTTCTTTGTTCTGGCTGCCTTGAGGATTCTTTGTCTTTTACCTTTGACATCTCCAGTATAATGTGCCTTGGAGTGGGTCTGTTAGGATTCAAGTAGCTAGCAGTCCTGTTTCCTTCTTGGATTTGAGGTTCCAGTTCTTGTCATAGATTTGGGAAGTTCTCATTACTATTTGTCTGAGTAGATTCTCTGTGCCCATCTTGTCCTTTGCTCCCTCTGGAATACCTATTATTCTTATATTATTCTTTCTAATGGAGTCTGATAGTTCTTGTAGATATACCGTATTTTATTTCTTTTAGCTTTTAGGTTTCTCTCTTCTTCCTTCTGTGACATTTCCAAATTTTTGTCTTTGATTTCACTAATTCTTTCCTTCATTTGGTCAGCTCTGCTTCCTCTGCTAGCTATTTCATTTTTCATGTCTTTTATTGTGTTGTGTATCTCCAGAATTTCTATTTGCATCTTATTCATAGATTCAATTTTCTTTCTGAGATAACTTAGCTCCTTCTGTGTACTCCACCAGCTTTCTTTGATCTCTTTGAGTATTTTCATAACTGAAAGCTTGAATTCTGTCATTTAGCTCATATAATTCCATATCTTCAAGTTCCTTTTCTGGAGATTTTCTCTTTCTTTCTGAGATCCTTTGTTCAAAGAGGTGTTCATCACTGTTTGAGCATTTTGTTTCCTGGACATGAGGACTTTTCCCCTAGATGTGAAGGTATGTTTCTTTTACTTCCTAGGTGGTGTTAGTGTCTTATAATATTTCCTCTTATTTATTTCATTTTTTCACAGTGGGAGACTTCCTAGAGGTGGGCTTCTCTTTGACTCAGTTGTCCTGGTCTCTGTATGCCTCCTCTTTGGGAAGGTATGGTAGGTGATGGTATTCTATACCTCTGAGATTCCACTGCTGTCAGAAGCTGCCACACCTGGATCCCTCTGCTGGCTTCAGAGGGACAGGTGGGGGCAGGGCTTGTTTGGAAAGGTGCAGGTCTGTTTGCTTCACAGGGTAATGGTGGCTTCCCTTTGCTGGCTTCAGCGAGAAGAGTTGGGGCGGGGTTTGTTGTGAAAGGCACAGGTCTGATCTTGTCACAGGGTAATGGAGGCTTCCTGGCAGCATCTCACTGAAGGCCCGCCATGGGTGAGGCCTGTGGGGCAATCCCTGGGAGACAGCAAGGGGGACGCAGCCAGGCTCCATGTCTAAGGCCACGCAGTGATCCAGTTGGGGCCTCACCTCCGAGGGCCAATCTGTGCGTCAGCCATGAACACACTCCCAGTGTTGACGCTCCAGCCACTGGAACACTACCTCCAGCTCCAGCTGCCGGCCTCACGCTCCGCAAGCCCCCAGCTCCAGCCGCCTGGCTCCAGCCGCCTGGCTCCAGCCGTGGACTCCGCCGGATCCTCACTCCCGTCACCTGCACAGATCTCCAGCTGCTGCGGGTGCCTGGCTCCGACCTCCTGCCTGGTGCTCCGTCCTCCTGCCCCGCGCTCTGGCCGGCCTCCCTGCACCCTGGCTGCGCCCCCCTGCACCCCCACCGGGGCCTCTCACCACCGTCGGCACCCCCGCTTTCTCCGTCCACCCCACGCTCTGGCCTGGGCGCCTCCGCCTCTGTCCGCTCCAGGCCTCCAACCCGCCCAGAGTCGTTCTGCTCCTGGACCCGCGCCCCCAGCTCCCACCTCCGTCAGTCTCTCCTCCGCTGGACTCGGGTCAGCCTCTGGGTCCGTCACTGGGTGGGTCTCCACACGGCTCCCTTTCCTTCTCTCTCCACCTCCGTTTCTCCAGCTTTAGGAATTTTCTTGGGTCTCTCAGCCAAGGCTCTGCGCTACTTAGGGTGACCAGACGTCCCGCTTTTGGTGGGACAGTCCCGATTTTTAACAATTTGTCCCGCATCCTGCGACGTTTTAAAAAAGTTCCGATTTGGAAAGAATGCACGACAAGCTAGGGAACGGCGGGAGATAGACCAAATTTTTAATCAAGAACCCCCTCGCCCCTGGTCAATGGTGTCCCGATTTACCAATGTTAAAATCTGGTCACCGATTCTCTGGTTGAATTTTAGTTTTTTAAATTGTTGTCTTTCCAGGAGAGGTTTCAAGAGCTCCTCTCATGACGCCATCTTGATTGTGTCTCCTCCTAGATAGTTTTTTTTTTAATCATGCTTTTTAATTCCCCATTTCCCTCCCTTCTCCCAGGACTACCTGGCCCCATATCATTGCATATGTAAAATCTGATTTCTCACAAGCCTCAGCTGCCACCTTCCGCTGGCTGCTGCTTTTCCTCATAATTTGCTCAAAAGTGATTTTTCTGTTCAGAAGTCCTTTTGGAGACTGAACTATCCACAGTGTGGTTCTAACTTTTATTGCTGCTTATAGACACATTGTGTGTTTCTGACTGTTTAATAAACTCGTGAGGCAGAACCGTTTTTATTCACCTTTGTAGCTATGCAGGACCTGCACAGAGCCCTGGTATGACACAGTGTCAGAGCTCATATTTGGTGAACAAAGGGATTTAGGATGAGAAATATCTAGGCTTCTTGGAATCTGTTTGTTGGAAGGTTCCTCAATGTCTTTCTGTTTTTAACAGCCATTTCAGGCTCCTATTCAGTAAAGTTTCTAAGTGGAGGTCACTTTAGTAGCCTATTCAGCATTTCTCCCTTTTTCTTCTGAGAGCGCTCTGAGTTTTTTCGAGCTTCACTCACTTCTCACACAGTCATGTATCAGAGGGAACCTTACCCTGGCTAGAATAATTTAAGGGTGATGCCTTCATTCTTGTGAGGAAATGGTTTAGGAACGAACACGTGACCAAGTTTTGACTATAGAGCTCTGAGGAGTGGTTTCTTACATCATCCAATGAAGTCCTACTTCCCTCCTTAGAGAGAGGCTCCAGTTATTGTTGGCAGCCACCTTACAACTAGGGGAGATCCAGCTTCAAGAGGAAGATGTCGCTGTGAATTGCAGAGCAGGGATTTCAAAAGAGCTGGGCCCTTGCTCACACCATCAAGGGCAACCTAAAGCCTGCTTTATCTCTGGACTTCTGTGAATAAACATATTTACTTTTCAGGGAAGACCTTTAAGCTGAGTTTTCTGTTGCTTTGTATCTGAAAGCAGAAACATATATCCTGGGATTGTTTTCCTCTTTGATTATTCTGTTATAGGAGCTAAAAGTAATTGAATAGTCCTTGGAATGTTTAGACTTACCCTGCACCCAGGAATATAAGAATAGTTTAGACCAGAGAGCCCCTGGAAAACCTGAACATCCTAAATCACTTCACAGTAGCTAGTCCTCTGGAGGCTGGGAATTTATTCATTCTAGGATCCTGTTTATGTGCTGTCCCTTGCCCATTACAGTGGGCCTAAATTTTTCATGTTCTTTTTAGTAGTGTCTCTTAAAGTGTTAAAGATGTTTTGTTTTCCATACACACAAAATACTCTTGGCTTCTTCAAGATAAGAATGAACCCTAAGCCCTTAAGCTCTGGACCCAGGGTAGATCAACAATAGTATTTGCCAAAGCAAGGCCATGTTTACTAGAGGAGCATTCTACCCAGAACTCTTAGCAGAATTTGATGCGTTATAATAGGAAGAAAATTGGGCTATTTATAACATAAATTCCCAGTGAAATTGATTTTGCCTTTCCTTGAAATTTTGATGGGCAATAAAACCAGCTCTTGTGTAAATTAAAGTCCACATATAGTGATTACTAGAGGTGTTCAGTAGTCAAGGGAGGAGGTTGTTGACAAAATTTCTGGTAGGTTTATTCATAATTTCCAGGTACCTGTCTTTCTGGGTAGAAAGATCTCATTTTCTTCCACCTTTCTCCCTAAGTAGACAAGAACAACACTTCCCTGAAGTTTGAGAGGATGGAAACTACACTGGAAATAGAAGCAAAGTCTGGTGGTCATTTTGTTGAGGTCACCTGTGGCTGAAGAATTGAAAAAAAATTGTCAAAAATTACTGGGCAAGGGGGAGAATTAAGGGGTCTGGAGCCAGAAAAGAAATAAGAGGGGGTGCTGGGATAGTTCAGCAATTGAGTGCTTGCCTTGCAATCATGAAGTCTGAGGTTCAATTCCCAGCATCAGCCCATGCAACCCCATATGCAGAACTGTCATGCAACTGGTTGCCACTGGGTTGGCTTAGCAGGGAGGGTTCTTGTGTCCCCTGCAGGAGGCCCCCAGTTCAGTTCCCATCCAGCATGGCCCCACATATGGCTGTGTAGAATGAAACCGTGTAACAATTAATGATGTACAACTATTGAGACTGCTCTGGGCCCTCTCCCCCCATCCCCCGCTCTCTCTCTCACCTTCTCTCAAAACAATAAAATTAGTCTAAGAAAAAGAGGATCCACAGTTTCAGAGTAAGAAATTATAGAAACATGACAAGAGGGGAAGAGTAAGGCTCATCTGGGTACAAAGAAACATTCAAACCTGACACACTTTTACGTGAAGACAGACAAAAGTTATGTTAATGGGTGGTTGCTAAGTGGAAATATCCTGCAGGATTCTTTTAAAGGCTGCTTAAAATAACGAATGGTTCAAAAACTAAAGGAACCTTCGATAGATGACTGGATAAAAAGATGTGGTGCATTTACACAATGGAATACTACTCAGCAATAAGAAAAGATGAAATACACTAATTTGTGACAACGTGGATGGACCTAGAGACCATCTTATTAAGCGAAATAAGTGAGACTGAAAGAATCAGGAAACATATGACCTCACTTATAGGTGGAATATAAAACTGAAAATAACAAAGACACAGAGACCTATGGACACACTTAATAGCTGGATGATTGCCTGAGGGAAGGGGAGGAGGGGGGAGGGAGAGTGGGGAGGGGAGGTGGGAGTGAGCACCAGCATTATGGACACACTCAATGGTTTGGTGGTTACCTGGGGAGTGGGGAGGAGGAGGGAGGGAGAGTTGTGGGGGGGAAGCAGGAGTGGACACCGGATATATGGTGATGGAATGAGAGCTGATTCTGAGTGGTGAGCACATAATGCGATGCATAGGTGATGTGATGTGGACTTGTACATCTGGAAACTATTTAATTTTTACCAACCAATGTCACCCCATTAAATTTAACAATAAAATTAAAAACACACACACACACACACAAAACAAAACAAAAAGAAGCAGATTTCCCTAGTTATATTTATCTGAAGGTTGTGATGTCTTGATCAGTCAGACAAGGAATATTTATTGCTTACAACCAAGCAGGAAGGATCTGGTCTCTTTCTAAAGTACTATAGTTTCATAAAACTGATCTCTCAAGCCTTTTTTACTTTGCTTTTTATTAATAAATACAATTTTTGGATAATTTGACCATTTCTTCCAGGTATATAATTTTGTCCATCTGTTATATCAGTTTCTTTATTTTTATAATATCTAGATCAATGCTTCTCAGTGTGGTCTGTGGGCTACTGACTTCAGAATCCCCTGGGATGCTTGTTAAAAATGTATGTATCGGGAAAGCTGGGATGGCTCAGTGGGTTAAGTGCTCGCTTTGAAGTCCTGGGGACCAAGGATTGAATCCCGGCCCCGGCCCATGTGGACCCACATGCTGAACTGGGGTGTGCCCCCAGCTCAGTTCTTGCCGGGGCCTATGTGGGAGTCTCCCAGCCCAGTTCCTGCCCTGCGCAGCCCTGTGCCCACCTGTGGAGTGAAACTATATGGAAAACTAATGTCAACTATGGAGACTGCTCTGGGCCCTCCTCCTTCTCTCTGTCTCTCTCTGTCTCTGTTTCTCTCTGTCAAAAATCAATACAATAAATCTAAAAAAAAAAAAAAATGTATGTATCATGAACCTAAATGGCCTAGTATCTGGGCAAGTTAGGGTATTTTCAACCTGCACCTCAGATAATTTTTACAAATTCTAATCTTCAGAAACACTGGTCTAGACATCAGGTTTCTGGACCAGATGGCCTCACAGGTTGGCATTACACTGATACCACATAAACAAAATGAAGAATAAAAATCATATGATCATATTAAAAGATATTTAAAAAAAGCATTAGACAAAATCTTACATCCATTTATGATTGAAATTCAGAAAAGTGGGGATTGAGGGAACATGTTTCAACATAAAGGCCATATGTAAGAAACCCACAGCTAATATACTCAGTGGGGAAAAACTAAAAGCATTCTCCTTAAGATCAGGAACAAGACAAGAATGCCCACTGTCACCACTCTTACTCAACATAGTACTGGAAGTTCTAGCCATCAGAAATCTGACAGTAAACAAATAAACAAACAAATGAATAAAAAAGAAGGCATCCAAATTGAAAAGGAAGAATTAAAACTGTCATTATTTGTAGATGACGTCATACCATAGAAAGAACCCTAAAGATTACACCAAAAACAAAACAAAGCAAAACAAAACAAAACAAAAAACTATTAGAACTAATAAAGAATTTAGTGAAGTAGAAAAACACAAAATTAACATTCAGAAATTGGTTACATTTTTATATACCAATAACAAACTATTAGAAAGAGAAATTAAGAAAACAATTCCATTTTCAACTACACCAAAAAAAGTAAAGTACTTAGAAAAAAATTTAGCCAGGAAGTAAAAAACCTTTACCCATAAAACTGAAAGACATTGGAGAAAGAAATTAAAAAAGATTCAAATCAATGGAAGGCTATACAGCGGCCATGGAGAGGAAAATTTAACATCATTAAAATGTCCATACTACCCAAAGCAATCTACTTATTCAATACAACCCATATCAAAATGTCAATGGAATTTTTCACAGAACTAGAACTAATAATCCTAAAATTTAGAGGGAACCACAAAAGCCTCTGAATAGCCAAAGCAATCTTGAAAAAGAAGAACAAAGTAGGAGGCATTACATTACCTGACATCAAACTATATTACAAGGCTATAGTAACCAAAACAGCATGGTATTGGCATAAAAAACAGACACATATATCAATGGAACAGAACAGAGAGCTCAGAAATAAACCGATGGCTATATGGTCAACTAATTTATGATGAATGAGGCAAGAATACACAATGGCCTAAAGAAAGTTTCTTCAATAAATGGTGCTGGGTAAAATGGACAGACACATGCAAAATAATGAAACTGAACCACTTTCTTATACCATATACAAAAACAAACTCAAAATAGATTAAAGAATTAAATGTAAGACACGAAACCATAAAGTTCATAGAAGAAAAATAGGCAGTAAACTCTTGGACATTACTCTTAGCAACATTTTTTTGGATATGTCTTACCAGTTAAGGAAAACAAAAGAAAAAAATAAACAAATGGTACTACATTAAACAAAAAAGGTTTTGCATAGCAAAGGAAACCATCAATAAAACAAAAAGACAAACTACTGAATGGGAGAACATATTTGCCAATGATACATCAGATAAGGGATGAATATCCAAAATATATAAGTTAACAGCAAAAAAACAAAAACAAAAGTAAAAAACAACAATCTGATTAAAAAATGGGCAGAAGACCTGAATAGACATTTCTCCAAAGAGGACATGCAGATGGCCAACAGACATATGAAAAGATGTTCAATGTCAATAATCATCAGGAAAATAAAAATTAAAACCACAATGAGATACCACCTCACTCCTGTCAGAATGGCTACCATCAATAACTCAATAAACAACAAGTGCTGCTGAGGATATGGAGTAAAGGGAACCCTTGTGCACTGTTGGTGGGATTGCAAATTGGTGCAGCCACTCTGGAAAGCAGTATGGAGGTTCCTGAAAAAACAAAACAAAACAGAAGTACCATTTGACCCCACACTTTGTTCATTGCAGTACTATTTACAATAACCAAGATATGGAAGAAACCTAAGTGTCTATATAGGCAATTGGATAAAGAAAAGATGGTACATTTATACAACTTGGCCATAAAAAGAATGAAATCTTGCCTTTTTTTTTTTGCTTTTTTTTAAGATTTATTTTTATTGTTTTTGACAGAGAGAGAGAGAGAGAGAGATACATACATAGACAGAGACAGAGAGAAGGGGGAGGGTCCAGAATGGTGTCCATAGTTGCACATCATTGGTTTTTCCACATAGTTTCATTCCACAGGTGGGTGCGGGGCTGCACAGGGCAGGATAGGGACCGGGGGGTCTCACCCCAGTGAGAACTGAATGGGGGGCACTCCTCAGCTCAGCATATGGGTCCATACAAGCTGGGGCCCGGATTCGATCCTCGGTCCCTGGGGCTGCAAAGTGAGCGCTTAACCCAGTGAGCCATCCATCCCAGCTTCCCCGAAATCTTGCCATTTTTTAACAACATAGTTGGACCTAGAGGGTATTAGGCTAAATAAAATAAGTCAGACAGAGAAAGACAAATACCATATGATATCACTTATATGTGGAATCTGAAAAAAATAATAAACAAGCAAAACAGAAACAAACTTATAGATACAGAGAACAAATTGATGGTCCCCAGATCAAAGAGGGATTGGTGGGATGGGTAAAAAAAATGAAAGGGATTAAGAAGTACAAATTGCTAGTTATAAAAATAATCACAGGGATGTAAAGTACAGCATAGGGAATATAGTCAATAATATTGTAATAATTATGTATGGTGTCAGATGAGTACTAGACTTAATGGGGTGATCACTTAATAAAGTATATAAATGTCTAATCACTATTTTGTATTCCTGAAACAAATATAATATTGTCTATAAGCTGTAATTAAAAAATAAATTAAAAAAAATAAAAAAAATAAGTAGAAAGAATTGGAACATCATTAAAAAATAAAAAAATATATAGAATTAGGCAATAATAAAAATACTACTTATCAAAATTTGTGGGAAACCACCAAAGCAGAATTTAGAGGGAAATTTTTATCTCAAAATAGATTTATCAGGCATCAGGAATGGTTCAAAAAGATTAACCCAAAAATTTACCTTAAAGAAATTAATGAAGGGATGCTGGGATAACTCAGCAGGTTGAGCACTTGCAACTGTGAGGTCCGGGGATTGAATCTGGCCCTGGCCTGTACAAACCCATATGCTGAACTGTGAAGCAACTGGTAACCACCTCGCTGGCAGTAAAGGTTCTCACCTCCCAGGCAGGAGGCCCCTGGTTCAGTTCCTGCTACACACAGCCCCACATCCACCTGTGTAGAATGAAACTGTCATAGCTAATGATGTACAACTCTGGAGACTGCTCTGGGCCCTCCCTCTTTCTCTCTCTCCCTCTCTACTTCCTCTCAAAAAACAAACAAAAATCTTTTAAAAAAGTCAGTAAAATGAAGAAAACAGCAACATAAAGATTAGCAAAACCAAAAAGTCCTTTGAAAAGATTAATAAGATAGAATTCTGATAAGACTGATCAAGAAAACACAAAAGAATATGAAAATAGACAAAATGAAGAATTAAAAAGGGGAAATAAAGGTAGGGATATCAAAGATTACTTTCTGAATGAGTATTATAAATGACAATACACTAATAATTTGAAAACCTCATTGGAAATAATAAATTTCCAGTACCACCCTTATATCCTGGCAAGAGGGGCCACTGTCCTGTGCCTGCTTTAGAGGGTCCACTTGTGGCCCTCCTTTTGTTCTACTCTTCCACAAATGGCCAAGGGTACCCAGAGCCAAGAGGTTGGGCCCACTGGAGTCTGTCTTCTCACACAAGACCAAGGAGCAGGGGTGCAGAATTCTTTGTCTAAGCAGCTTTGAGTTCATTGGCAGGGCTTGAGTGGCCAGGGGTGGCTGTTTGTGGGTGTGTGGATAGAGTTTGGATGTGTAGCTGGGTGTTTATACATGTACACAGGAGGCCCTTCGAGGTGCAAGGTGGAGCAGGCAATGGGAAGAGAGGAGGCGGCAGCCCACAGGTTAGGGGCCAGTGGACAGCTCTCCTCAGCCACCCACACTACAGAGTGAACTTTAAGGAGTTCTAGAAGTCTAAGTTTGAACTTGAGCTTTGAGGTTGCTATGAAAGTACATTTGTCAAGGTAGGATGGTAGAACTTATTTAACAGTTTGTCAGCATGACTTATAACTTTAAATATTTAGACAAATGGAATGTGCGTTTCCCCTGTATTCTTGCCCCAGGTCCTACAATGTTTGATGTAGACCAGTATTTTAGTATTGCAGATTTATGGAAATTCATACTCTGATGTTAGATGTTAAGCTCTGGGGAGTGGTTTGCCATTATTTAGAAAGTAGGCCACTCACCACCCAAGCCAATAGTTCTATTCCTAGGTATATACCTGAGAGCTGTGCTATTCAGGGAGTCCGTCTGCAAAAAGAAATAAGAGCTTGCACTAGAATGTCATCAATCAACTTTATCATGAAGCATAGCTTAAATTTGTTTAATTAAGCTATTTGGCATAGCATAAATTTGTTTCACACTAAGGCTTTCTTGATGACGGAAGCAAGGTGTCAGTTTACCAGAAACAGGCAGCTCTTGGACCATACTTTGAGTAGCACTGCCTCAGAGAAAGTGTTGCTTGTGTGCACAAGGAATCACATACCAGAATGTCTATAACAGCATTGTTTGTAATAGAAAAAATATGGGAGCAACCTTAATGGTCATTAGCAAGAGAAGAGAAAACCAGATTGTGATATGTTTACAGAATGGGATACAACATAGCAATGAATGAATTAGAACCACACATTTCACTATTGATGAGTTGTACAAGCCTAGTCTTGGTGGTGGGGGTAGGGGAGGAGGAATGTATACTATGATTTGTATAAAGTTAAAAACTTGCAAAAATGCTGTGTGTTGTTTAGTAGTACATCTATAAGCAGTAAAAGTATAAGAAATACAAGAGAAAGGTCAACAACAATTTAGAACTACAGTTACTTCTTGGAAGGAAGGGGGCCTTTGGGAAAGAGTAGGCAAGTACACTGGGTAATGGACATGAAGGTTGTTCTTTTGTTATTTTATGGCTGTTCCTCTGAAGTACTTTAAAATGCATTTAGAAATATTTCAATTTTAATTTTGGTTATGCACATTCTGTCAAAAATATATTTTATTATCATTCATATAACCCAGCAATCATGCTCTTAGTATTTACCCCGATGAACTGAAAACTTGTGTCTACATAAAAACCTGCACACAGATGTTTATAGCAGCTCTATTTATAATTGCCCAAGCTTGGAAGAAACCAGGATGTCATTCAGTCGGCGAATGGATACAGAGACTGTGGCGCATCCACACAATGGAATATTATTCAGCACTAAAAAGAAATGAGCTATTAAGCTATGAAAAGATGTGCATATGACAGAGTGAAAGAAGTTAATCCAAAAAGACTACATACTGTGTGACACCAGTTATATGACATTCTGGAAAAGGCAAAACTATGGAGACAGATAAAAGGTCAGTGGTTGCCAGTGGTTAGTGTGATAGGCAGAACACAGGATTTTTAGGGCAGTGAAACTATTCTGTATGATATAGTTACATGTCATTATACATTTATCCAAATCATAGTACAATGTACAATGTACATTGTACAATGTACAAACCAATGTACAATGCCAAGCAAGAATCCTAATGTAAACATGAACTTTGGGTGATTATAATGTGTCAATACGGGTTCATCCATTGTAACAAATGTGCTGTCTGATGAGAATATTGATAATGAGGGAGGCTGTGCATGTGTAGAGGGAATGGAGGTATATGAGAACTCTGTACTTCCTGCTTAATTTTGCTGTGAATCTAAAACTTCCCTACAAAATAGTTTGTTAATTAAAAATATAGTTAAATGGATGCTGGGCTAGCTCAGCAGGTTGAGTGCTTACCTTGCAACTGTGAGGTCTGGAGTCCTGGCCCCTGGCCCATGCAAATCCATATGCTAAACTGTGGCGCAGCTGGTAACTGCAGGGAGGGTGGCGAAGGTTCTCTCCTCCCATGTGGGACATCCCTGGTTCAGTTCCTGCCCAGTGCAGCCCCACATCTATCTACCTGTATGGAATAAAACTTTGTCACAACTAATGATGCATTATACAATTATGGAGACTGCTCTGGGTCCTCCTCCCTTCTCTCTCTCTCTAACAATAAAAGAAATTCTTAAAAATATGTATATTAAAAAAAACTCATGTTCCTGTGAAAAGTTTAATTTTGTTTTCAACTCAACTGCCTCAACCACAGAATAGGAATTGTTACTCAGGAATGTTTAATGTTAAAGTATAATCTATTTGGAAAAAAATTTTAAGTTGCACATGACCTTTTATAATTTTGTAGTTGCTAATTCTTGCCAGTATTCTCAGTAATTTGTAATAAGATAAAACTTTAATAGGCATGACCTGGTTAAGCAAAAACATCTTTTCACAATCCCAAATTTAATTAGCTTTAAGGCAAAGTAGTCAAGAATACTGTAGGTTAAAAGATGCAAGTAAGCCATCCATCCATCCATCCATCCATCCATCCATCTATCTCCAGCAACCAACCAACCAACCAACCAACCAACCAACCAGTCAGCCAACCAATTAATCAGCGGCCAACCAACCAACAGTGACCTGGTGAATGTTCAGAAATGATTAAGTTCAAAACCCTGATGCTCATTGTTCTGTGGCTGGGACTTCCCTGACCTCCTGCTGCCAGAGTTCCTGATTCCAATGACCACCTGGGGTTTGGACCTGAAAGCACCCGTCCTCCTCCCTATTGTCATACATGACCAGGAGTGGCCATGCACACAGGCTCACTTATCATTTAATTTCCTGAACAACAACATGTACAAAGATGTCATCTATCTTTTAAATAGAAGAGAAATGACCTAAGGTGGTCATGCCAAATGTTAATTTCTAAGGATATGTGACATATCAAATTCATTTTCCCTAAAGCATGTGGATGGATTATAAGCTTGTCTCCCTATAAACTCTTACCCACCTTCTCTAAACAAATCAAGTGACAGCTGGACTGCTTTACACTTAGGTGTCAGCTCAACACCCTTATTGGTAAATAGGTCCAGTCTTTCCTCTTACTTCATTTCCAACTGACATGTCTCTTGGCTCTAGCCTTTTTCACTTGGTCCCAGCTTGGACTTTGCCTTATCTTCCCCTCCAAATGGGTTCTTACTCCCAACATTGGCTTCATGCACAGGTTTATCCAAATATATTAGACACCGAGTCAGG
Source organism: Craseonycteris thonglongyai (assembly GCA_004027555.1). Classification (NCBI taxonomy): domain Eukaryota; kingdom Metazoa; phylum Chordata; class Mammalia; order Chiroptera; family Craseonycteridae; genus Craseonycteris; species Craseonycteris thonglongyai. The sequence goes on from PVKE010012036.1 coordinate 29,994, forward strand.
GAAAAGAACTTTTTAAAAAGATTTTTATTAAAAATAGAGCTAACATATAATATTACATTAATTTCAGGGGTACACCATCACTATACAACATTTATATGCCAAAAGAAGTGGTCATATGATAATTCCAACAACCATCTGACACTGTACTATGCTATCACAGTATTATTGACTGTATTCACTATGCTGTATATTAGATTGCCATGACTTATTTGTTTTATACCTGGAAATTTGGACCTTTTATTCCCCTTCACCTTTTCTGCCTTTTAAAATTGTTAAATTATGGTTGACACTCCATATTAATTTATAGTAACTTCAGGTGTACAGCATAGTGGTTAGACATTTTATATAATTTAAGAAGCGATCCCTCTGACTGACTAGTTTAGTACCCGTCTGGCACTATACATTGTTATTACCGTGCCATTGACCACATTCCCCAGGACAATTTTGTAACTATCAATTTCTTTGCACTTAATTTCACCATTTTTACCCTGTCCCCCAAATCCCTCCCATCTATCACACCAACTACCCTAGTACCCATCTGAGATCATACCTAGTTATTACAATATTCCTTATGCTATACCCTACGTCCCCATAGCTACTTTGTGACAACCAATTTGCTCTTTGTAATCCCTTCCTCTTTTTTCACCCACACCCCCAAACCCCTCCCATCTGGCAGCCGGCAAAATGTTTTCTGTACCTATGAGTTTGTTTCTGCTTTGTTTAATCTTGTTCTTTAGATTCCACATGTAAGCAAAATCGCATTGCACCTGTTTTTCTGTCTGACCCTCCCCTCAGCACAATGCTCTCTAGGTCCATTCATTCTGCAGCAGATGGCAAGAACTCATTCCCTTCTATGGCCCAGTAATATACCATTGCATGTCTGTACCACCTCCTCTTTATCCATTCTTCCATTGATAGATACCCAGGGTGCCTTCACTTCTTGGCCATTGTAAACAATATGTGAACATATGGATACACATGGCTCCTCAAAGTCGTATTTTAGGTTTCTTCAGATAAATATCCAGAAGTGAAATTATTGGGTCCTTTTGCTTCTGGTTATAGTCTTTGTTTTAAATCCTATTTTGTCTGGGATAAGTATTGCTACCTCAGCTTTTTTTGTTTGTTTGTTTTTGTTTTCATAAATAACTTTTCAATCCTTTTACTTTCAGTCTTTGTGTGTCTTTCAATCTGAAGTGAGTCTCTTGCAGGCAGCATATATAAGTGTTTTGTTTTCTTATCCATTCAACCCTCCTATGTCTTTTGATTGAAGCATTCAATACATTTAATACATTTACATTGAAAGTAGTTGTTGATAGATATGTAGCTTTTGTCATTGTATTATTTATAATTGTGATCTTTCTTTTTTTTGTGTTAAAGAAATCTTTCTAACATTTCTTGTAATACTGGTTTGGTGGTAATAAATTTCTTTAGCATTTTCTTTTCCTAGAACTACTTTATCAGACCTATGATTTTAAATGATAGCCTTGCTGGGTAGAGTATCCTTCTCTTCATCGCTTTTCATCACACTGAATATTTTGTGCCAATCCCTTTTGGTCTGCAAAGTTTCTGTTGAGAAATCAGCTGACAATTGTATAGAAGCTCCCTTATAAATTAGTAGTTGTCTTTCTCTTGCTGATTTTAGGATTCTCTCTTTGTCTTTAACCTTTGCCATTTTAATTATAATATGTCTTGGTGTGGGCCTCTTTGGGTTCATGTTGTTTAAGACTCTGTGCTTTCTGGATTTGTATGTCTATTTCCTTCTTCTGGTTAGGAAAGTTTTCAGTCATTATTTCTTCAAATAGTTTCTTGATCCCTTGCTCCCTCTCTTCTCCTTCTGGTTCTCCTATGAGGCAGTGTTGTTATGCTTGATGTTGTCCAAGAGGTCTCTTAAAATATCCTCACTTTTTTGAGGAGAAGTTTATTTTAAAGATTTATTTCATTTTATTGTTTTTGACAGAGACAGACAGAGACAGAGAGAGATAGAGAAAAAAGGGAGGGTCCAGAGCAGTCTCCATAGTTGTATGTCATCAGTTTTCAACATGGTTTCATTCCACACAGGTGGGTGGGGGCTGCGCAGGGCGGGAACTGGGCTGGGGGCCTTCCACATGGGAGGCACGCCCCCTCAAGTCAGGGCCAAATCAGGAAGTGAGAACTGAACTGGGGGCCTCCTGCATGGGAAGCACACCCCATTTCAGCATAAGAGTCTCTACGGGCTGGGGTCAGGATTTGACCCTTGGTCCTCAGGGCTGCAAAGCAAGTGCTTAACCCACTGAGCCATCCTGGCTTGCTGCTATCCTCACTTTTTTGGGATTCTTTTTCTTTTTGCTATTCCAACTGGGCGTTTTCTACTACCTTGTTTCCCAAGTTGCTGATTTGATCCTCTGCTTCATCTAGTTTGCTGGTAATTTCTTCTAGTGCATTCTTCATTTCAGTTATTGTATTCTTCACTTCTGACTTTTTTTTTAATGGTTTCTGTGTTCTTTATGTTTACTATCTCTTTGTTGAAGTTCTCACTAAGTTCCCTGAGCATCCTTATAACCATTGTTTTGAACTCTGTATTAAGTAGGTCGCTCTCCTCCACTTGTTTATTAATAGTTATTTTTTGGGTTTTTTTTTTGGAGTTTTCTCCTGTTCTTTAATTTGGGATGTATTTCTCCTTTTCTTCATTTTAGCTGCCTTTCTGTATTTGTTTTGATGTATTAGGTATATTTGCTATGTTTCCTAGTCTTGGTCAGGTAACCTTATATAGTAGGTGCTGTGTGAAGTTCTGGCACAGTCTCCCTGGTCACCTTCTCAGGGTGCTTCAGTAGTGTCCCTTGTGTGGGTTGTGTGTGCCTTCTTGTTATAGTTGAGTGTTGATTGTTATTGGCATATCAGTGAGTGGGATTGACTTTTAAGTTGATTGGATGTGGCGTTTGGCCACATCCACAGTTTAAGGGCTGCTGTGCAGGAGCTTACACATGGGATGGGGTTCTCCCCAGCAGGGTCTGGTGCCTGTTGAGACTGTCCTTTGGGTATGCCACTATGGGGCTAATTGGGAAGTACCCTGTTGTCATCTGAAGCCAACCTCCAGGTATGTTGGTTCTGGGGCCTCTTGGGAGGGGCTCTAGTGCAGGCTCATGTCACCCACTGTCTGTGACCTGTCTATGACTACCGGGTTGGGGCTACAAAGCAATCCATGGTTGTTCACTGCCTGTGCTAAACCTAGAGGCATGTGGGAGAGGCCACACTGTGGACTGAGGATGGCTGCCACCAGGATGGTCCTGGGTAGCACTGCAAAAGCCAGGAAACTTCAGGGTCTGCTGCCATCTGCTAGCTCCTGTAAGAAACAGCTGCTGATAAAGCCTTGAGTCATAGGGGAGTTGGGTGTGGCGGGGTCTCAGTGAGTCACCTGGGTGGAGTGAGCAGAGCTCACCAGACCAATTCAGATTCAGATTTGGTCATGGGCGTGTGGGGATAGGGCACAACACAGGAAAAATGGCACCTACCTGCTGGCTGCACAGAGGAGAAACTAACAGAGGAAAAATGGCAGCTGTCCTCCAGCCATTGCCCCAAAGCCACAAGCCTCAGTCTGACCCCCATATACCTTTGACACTCCTTGATTCACCATTCCTCTGCCTATGCCCCAGGTAAGTGTCTGAGTGAATTAGGCTGTATGGGCTTTTTAAGAGGATGTCTGGTTTTCTGAAGCCTTCTGCGCCACCCTGCTGGTCAGAATTCCCACTGTTTTTCACAACTAGATGTTGTGGGGGTTCCTCTTCCCTGCACCAGTGTTCTGGGCTGGGGAGCCTGGTGTGAGGCTGGGGTCCCTCACTCCTCCAGGAGGAACCTCCATAGCCAAGATACTGGAGGAAAAGTACTTTGAATCATCTTGATTTTAAATTAACATTTTAAATAAAATACAGTTTTGGGATGCTGGGATAGCTCAACAGGTTGAGTGCTTGCCTTGCAACCAACCTCAAGGTCCAGCCCATACAAACCCATATGCTGAACAGAGGAGCAATTGGTAACTGCTGGGATGGCTCAGCAGTGAATATATTTGCCTCCCACGTGGGAAGCTCATGGTTCGCTTCCTACCCCGCAAGCCCCACATCCACCTGTGTGAAAAGAAACTATGTCACAACCAATGATGTACAACTATGGAGACTATTCTGGGCCCTTCCCTTTGCTCTCTCTCTCTCTCTCTCTCTCTCTCACACTTTCTCTCAAACAGTAAGATAAACCTTAAAAAATATATAATTAAAAATCTTATTATGAAAGTTATATATATGAGCACTGTCCAGAAAGTATCCAGCCATTCTCATTATATTAACAATAACTAATTTTTTTTTTTTTTTTTTTTTTTTTTTTTACAGACAGCCCTCATATTTATGTTCTTCTACTTAAAACATTCAGAATATTTTGAACTTTGGAAAAAATCATATGGAACCCATAGTGCCATCCAGAGGCAGTTATTGGTAAGGCTTTGATGTAGATCCCAGTGATGTAATTAGATTTAAATCAAATCTACCCCACACGCTCCACCCATCCACTTGTAGCATCCTTCAAAAGATGTGATTAGGCAGTGATAATCTTTTCTCATTTTTTTCAAACATATATATGTCTTTTTTTTGTTGTTAAATGTATTGGGGTGATATTGCTTAGTAAAAATTACATAGGTTCCAGGTGTACAATTCCACAATATCTTCAATGTGTTGCATTATGTGTTGTTCACCACCCAGAGTCAATTCTCTTTCAATCACCATATGAGTCCCCTTCCCTCTTCCCTCACTCCCCTCCCCCCTTATCCTTAGGTAACCACTGAACTATTGACTGTATCCAACTGTCACCATATACCAAAATTAACTCAAAATGGATCAAAGACCTCCATATAAGAACCGAAACAACATACTATGTGGAAGAAAATATTGGTACTAAACTTATAGATCTTGGGTTCAGAAAGGACTTTATGAACTTGACTTCAAAGGTAAGGGAAGTAAAAGCAAAAATAAGTGAATGGGACTTTATCAAACTAAAAATCTTCTGCACAGCAAAAAACTAAACAAAACAAAACAAAAAACAAACAAAAAAACCCCATCAACAAAGCAAAGAGACAACCAAACAAATGAGAGAAATATTTACAAACAATGCCTCTGATAAGGGACTAATATCTAAACTATATGAAAAACTCATCCAACTCTACAACAACAAAAAACAAAGAATCCAATAAAAAAAGGGCAGAAGACCTGAACAGATACTTACTTCTCTCATGAAGACATACAAATGGCCAACAGATAAATGAAAAAATGCTCAACTTCACTAGCCATTAGGGAAATGCAAATTAAAGCCACAATGAGATACCACCGATACCTATTAGAATGACTATAATCAACAAGGCAAGGAATAACAAATGCTGGAGAGGCTGTGGAGAAAAAGGAACCCTCATACACTGCTGGTAGGAATGTAAACTGGTACAAACACTATGGAAGCCAGTATGGAGGTTCCTCAAAAAATTAAGAATAGAGTTATCATTTGACCCAGCAATCTCCCTGCTGGGCATCCACCCCAAAACACTTGAAAAGCTTAGTCCACAAAGATAAATGCATCCCAATGTTTATCACAGCATTGTTCACGATGACCAAATCATGGAAGCAGCCAAAGTGTCCTTTGATAGATGACTGGATAAAGAAGTTGTGGTACATTTACACATGGAATATTACTCAGCCATAAAAAAAGAAGAAATACTGCCATTTACAACAACATGGATGAAAGGTGAGATCATCATGCAGAGCAAAATAAACCAGACAGAAAAAAATCAAGAACCATATGTCACTCATGTGTGTAATATAAAGCTGAAAGTTATATGTCATTTAATTATCATTCGTATTCATAGTTCAAAGATTATTTCATCAGTTCACATCAAAATTCCTTTGCCCCGCAAGCCCCTAGGACGGGGGTGGCGAACCTGTGGCACGCGTGCCCTAAGTGGCATGTGGAGCAATTATTTCAGCACCCAGAGCTGGGAGGGCACTAAAGGCAATTTCACAGTGAGTTAGATGGGTTGGCACGCGAGTCGAGTGAGTATACTCTTATTTCATAAACTTTGGCACTCAATCGCCAAAAGGTTCGCCACCCCTGCCTTAGGAGGTGTTTTCTTCATCTTCTCTCTCCCTCTCCCCCTTCATCTTTTGATGCTAAGTAGGTCTTCCCTGACACTGGGAGCAGACCAACCACAGCTTGACGGCCGCTAAACCCATACCAGCAGATGCATATCACCCTCTTGCTGACCATTCAGGTCAGGCAGCTGTTCCCTGGGAGAGGTCGTTACACCCTATTGTGCCTTCTAATGACTGGCCCAGAAAATAACCATGATCCTGTGGCATATGTCAGTTTTGGGCACAATGCCACAGATTCTGGGCAATGGGAAGGAGTCAATATTTGGAAAATGGGGAAGCAAGTTCGTGGCAGGTAACCTGATGAGGAAGCCTGTGGTTCCAGTGAAAGTGAACACCTGAGACTGAGACAAATGCAAAGGGAGGCTCAGACTTTTACCACAATGCATAGCTAACAAGAGGAAGAGGTCTGGGGAGTCAGAAACAGCAAAGCCTGAGGGATGATTGGGTGTCAGAGGTCAAAGGCAAGCAGTGAGTCAGAGGTTTGGGTCTTTACAGAGAGGGACTAAGGAACCCAGGCTGGGAAATTGGTAACAGATGCAAGGTCTGAGTAAGGAAGGCACTTGGCCCTGCAACAAAGGGTGACCAGATCCAGGCCTCCTGTTTGACTTCTTTCCAGGGCAGGACCTCATCTGAGTCTAGCCCAGGCTCCAGAATAGAGAATAGTACAAAACAGGACTATTCTTTCTACCTTAGTGGGTAGAAATATATAATTTTTTATGCTGGAAAATTTCAAGTCAATATGACTCAGGGGTTAAACAAAAGACTACCCAGAGGGCTGTTTTGTGAGGAGATTCCTGGTCTCTTTAGGGCTGCAAACCAGTCTCTCTGTCTCTCAAATGTCCTTTAACCCAGTGCCAAGACATACGACAGACAACCACAAGTCTTTTTTGGATGAATAAATGAACAGATTAGCAAGAGGTGATACTGACTAAAGTGGCAGTTGATCCATCTTAGAATCATAAACGTACCTTATGTCTTCCTATGTAACATTAATTTGACCTCCCTCACCACGGAAACAGACCCAAGCAGCGGCTGCCCCTCACCCAGGCAAGGCCTTCAGTGCCTTCCCCATCGGGCATGAGCTCTTCACATTCACATTAAGGGCCTGGAAATTCCTAGGAGCACTCTTCAAGGCTGAGGCTTGAAAAGTAATGCCTTTCCCAGGTGCTCTCAGGAAGGGCAACAATTCGACACCAATAACTGAAATTGAGTCTCTCCCCAGAGGCAGCTGTAGAATTCAGAAATAGGATGGGCGCCTCATTCCTGACCAACAGATTGGCATGAACACCAGTGAGGTCACAGCTAAGTATAAAATGCCTGGAGCAAACTGGAGGTGAAAGGGGCCTGTTGGGGCAGTATAATGGGCAGCCCCCTCCATACTCATTATCTCCACCTGCTCCTGTCTTCTCAGATTAAAATCCTAAATCAAATTTACAGAAAGTCAGCTGGAGCTCATCTTCCATGTAATTCAAGCATGTTGCCTGCAGCTCTTAGAAACTCAAATAAACAGAAGGACCAATAATATTATTACTGCTAATGTCAGTAAGGCCATTCATTGTAAAGTAATAATGAATTACCTCACTTTCACCATATGGCCAGAATTGATTAACACCTAGAGGAAATGATCAAAACCTCTAAAATCAGAATTAATGTGTCAGATCCTAATGAGAAATTTTTTAATTTTTTTGGTAAGAAAAAGTGTTTGGGAGTTTACTAAACCAAGAAGCAAAAATAAACTATTGGGGATACCATCCTAAAAAATCTTATTTAGACTAGATGAGTTATGTTTCATGTAGAATCAGATCACAAATGCAAAAATAAGATTTACAAATTGGAATTGTCACTTAATTGAATTATTTTCTCTCTCTTGTTGCTCTATAATTATGAGAAATTAATAGAAGAACCTCCACTTAGATCGACAATTTCATAAATCACCAGGGATGGCCTTAGCCCATCGATTGCAAATCTTTTTTCATAAATCACTGGTTGAAATGCTGTTAGTTGGCAGGAAGAACATGCAGTGTGATTTAATCCTTTAGGATTAGTTAAAATGGCAGACATGGTAGAATTTCCAACAGGGCCAAACAGGTTAGCATGACAAGAGATGCCTGGAATGATGCAGACCCATTTAAGAAGACAGTGTTGCTATTAAAATAAGTTTGCACCTGGGGGAACTATGGGAGACCTGAGGCTGTTCCTGGCATGTGATTAGCATATGTGCCCTAGGGCTCTCTGGGGAAACTGGGAGAAGCAGAATTTTAGTGTTGTTGTTTTTTTTTCCTTTTTCTACTAGCATCCCTTTCTATACTGCTGAAAGAAAGTTTAATGGGCTCAGCACTACCCTTGAGGGAGGTTAGTGGGAGCAATTTTCTTTTCTGCAAATAATTCCATGGATGGCCAGGAGAATGACCTGGAGCAGGGCTGGTAGGGCTGGAGTCCAAGAACTTAGTGTGGAAGCTTGAACTTGCAGCCATCAACACAGACTCTTTGCCTTTTGCTTCTCTGTCTTTGGCCACCACAGCAACGGACAAACCTCATGGTGTTATTTCCTAAAGATTTCTCTAAAAAGGTTAGAAACACCTAACAGTTGGTTAAGACCAGTGGATCTGAATGAGAGTAAATCAGAGAATTCTGGGTTATTCCCAGATAAAGAATCTCCTGAAGTTGGATTGAGGATGAGACAGCTGATTGCCCAAGCAGTGAAACAGGCAATGGACACATCTAACTTGTTATAATGACCCAAGTTGGATTCAGGGAATATCGTGCATTTCTATACACTGACAGAGATTTCCCCATGTCACACCCAGAGGGGAGATGCTAAGAAGATAGCCCCGTAGGGAAAATCAAAGACCTCTGACCCTAGGATAGAAGGATTTCTCTTCTGCTGTGCTTGGGAAGCTCTGCCACTTGCTTTCTGGACAGGTTTTTTTTTTTTTTTTTT